>LPNX011154668.1:189074-204628 GCA_001517045.1 Pseudotsuga menziesii | reverse complement strand
TTTTATAGATTTTTATTTGAGGAATATCATTGGACACCTCTAAAGAGAGGCCGAAGGATTATTGTGGTCACTACGGCAATGTGGTAGATGTTGGCTGAGCCATAGATTTTGGGTTTCTGGTCTTTGGAGACTCTTTTGTTGTAGATCAGGTTATTCAAGAGAAGCACACAGTTGATGGCAGAATGTGAGCCTCAAACTTAATTAAGGGGGCCGAGCCTACCATGGCCGTTGTGCTAATGTTCCAAATTTCTTAACATAATCCAACTCAGGTTTNAACTGTCTTCACATAGACTGCGCTTTCCTTCTTGATATTGACCCGTGAGAATACTCTGCCTGGCCCAACTGCTAGACTGCGATTTGTCTGGAGCATTGCCGACTTGTATATATAGATATATAAGCCGTCTTTTTTATGTGACACGTGTCATCTCCACGTTGAGCACGGAATCACACTTCTGCCTCATACCGGGCTGTAGAATGCGCCTCTCAGCGCAATAATGTTTATGTAAATCATGTTAATTATGGTTAGAGATAATGATTGTATCCCCCACTCATCCATATTCCTTTAATTTACTAGTTTTATTACCTATTAACCCTAAAAATTAATACTTCAATCTAATTGACCATGATTGACCATTGTAAGATTATATGAACTATAATTGATTATATTAACTACAATGATCAATAAACTCAAATTCCCAAATTTACTAATCTCTTTATCCATAAATCACATCTACACACTAATCCATAATCCTTTAGTTTCCTAACCCTCGTGACCCACTAACCATTTACTCTCATTGACCATTATTAGATTAGATGAACTACAAGTAATCATATCAACTTCAATGATCACTAACCTAAAATTTCCAAATTTACTAACTAACATAAACCCACATCCACTTATTAATCTCTAATCCTTTAATTTACTAACTTTGTTACCCACTAACCCTATAAACTATGACTTCTAATTTTAACCATATTAATCATGGTTAAACATAGTCTACACTAATCATTAACCCCTAATGTAAACTCAGGATTCCATGAAGCTTCTCGTTACTAAATCACTAATCATCTCTTGATCACTAATGCTCATAACTCACTAACCATTTACATGTGTTGCACCATTGTTAAATTATATGAAAATTTCATAGTTGACCATATTAACTACAATAATCACTAACTTAAGATTTTTAACTATAATTTTTATTCAAAAACCATGATCACTTAATAACTACTGCCAGGGTTGGAATTTCCTTTCATCTCTATTCTTCAAACTAAAATAAGACTATGAAATTGTTAAAAACATATAATATCTAGACTACACCGTTTTCATGTGTGTATTTATTTTAGATTGTTTTACGTATTGGTTTTTGTGCAAGTTCCTAATTGTTAACATATGCATTATATACATATTAAATGGTCATATGGATAATATTTGACAATATTATATTATTTAATTAAACATACTAATATATAAACCATATTGTCCATTATATATAATGTTTATGTAGATCATATTAATTATGGTTAGATATAATGATTGTATCCCCCCACTCATCCATAATCCTTTAATTTACTAGTTTTATTACCTATTAACCTTAAAAATTAATACTTCAATCTAATTGACCATGACTGACCACTCATCCATAATCCTTTAATTTACTAGTTTTATTACCTATTAACCTTAAAAATTAATACTTCAATCTAATTGACCATGACTCACCATTGTTAGATTATATGAACTATAATTGATTATATTAACTACAATGATCAATAAACTCAAATTTCCAAATTTACTAATCTCTTTATCCATAAATCACATCTACCCACTAATCCATAATCCTTTAGTTTCCCAACGGTTGTGACCCACTAACCATTTACTGTCATTGACCATTGTTAGATTAGATGAACTATAAGTAACCATATCAACTTCAATGATCACTAACCTCAAATTTCCAAATTTACTAACTAACATAAACCCACATCCACTTATTAATCTCTAATCCTTTAATTTACTAACTTTGTTACCCACTAACCCTATAAACTATGACTTCTAATTTTAACCATATTAATCATGGTTAAACATAGTCTACACTAATCATTAACCCCTAATGTAAACGGGGGATTCCATGAAGCTTCTCATTACTAAATCACTAATCATCTCTTGATCACTAACGCTCATAACTCACTAACCATTTACATGTGTGGCACCATTGTTAAATTATATGAAAATTTCATAGTTGACCATATTAACTACAGTAATGACTAACTTAAGATTCCTAACTATCAGTTTTATTCAAAAACCATGATCACCTAATAACCATTGCGGGTTGGAATTTCATTTCATCTCTATTCTTTAAACTAAAATTTTTTATCTCCTCAATCACATAAGGTTTTATTAAAAATATTACCCTTAAACCACAAGGTAAAATTCTTTCATTAATAATTTTTTACTAAAAAATTTAAGCAATGAAGAAATTAGTTTTTATTATATATTTAACAAAATTACTTGCCAAAAATAACACAAACAAATAATTGACACACAACAACATTACGCAATATACATCCACCAACATCTATATTGCTGCAATTAAAATTTGGGTTTGAAAAATGATTTCAAAGTTCAACCTCTGAAAAAACTAACGAAAACATTTAATAAAATTAATAAATTCTTATAAAAATCACTAAAAAAAAATTAACAAGAAAATCACTAAACCTCAAAAAGAAAAATTGTTTGCCCAACATTGTCACCCAATATTTTTTTTTTAAAATACCAAAACGTCCTCAAATTCCAACACTGAAATTTGTCAATCGCCATCGTAATCAAGGACAATAACCCAAAGCGTTGACTCGAACTGTCAACCTCAAACCCGTTTGGCAAAAAAATTATATCGACATGCTAAACGTTTTCCACATTCATCGTGTCAGCTCCGCGATTACTACAGGGGTCAATTATCACTGCAAACTGCAGTACAATGAAGCTTTATTTTCTGAAACCCGTGACCAACTATTCAACACGATTAAAGCCTTTTGTTTACTTCAAAGGATTGGGCCGAGTCGCCGACAACGTACTTCACAAAGTTGACAATATGTGGACAGGGACCCACAAATAAATTGCATTACAAATCGACTCAGTTCGAGGCCTGCAAGACGAAATCCTTTGTGGCATATACTCCCAGGGCATTACTGTAAGGGTTTTCTCTAAGAATTCTCGAAGCAATATTAAATCCCCTGAATTCTGATCTGATTGCGGTAAAACTTTCGTTGGAATCTGTGAAAAAAATCATGGGGACAAATTGCAGAAATATGTTAGATTGTGTTAGCAAATCCGGCGGCCATTGGAGTTTCATCCGTCCGGCCGATGCTGATTTCATGGAGGAAACCTGCGATTCTGATTCTTTTTTAAACTCTGAGAATTCATATTTTCATCCTGGCGGAATCATCAAGTCGGCGCAATGGCAATTGTTTATCGCAGATGATGCCCAATCCACGACCAGTGATTCCAGTTGTGTCGAAGATTGGAGCGCAGAATGCGAGGAAGAGGAAGATCATGGATTGATGAGTAGTTATATTAATTATCTTCAGAATGCGTCGGATGATGACCTCGGAATCCCTCCGAATCCGAAAGAGGATCAAATGCATTTGGGTTTTTCTGGAAATGGAGATCTTGTTCAGACAATGGATTTAGACTTGGACTTCGACGTGGATTTGAATGAAGGAAAAGCTGAGAATCATGAAGATGACACTCTATTCTGGCTGTCTTTTCTGAGAGGCTGATTAAAGCTTGCTGGGGAATGTAATGTGTGGGAGATTGAAGATTTTGTAAATTCAAAACAGTTTCTGTCCGTTCTGAATCTGCATGTAAATATCAGAATGAAACGCAGAGGGATCAGAACATCTTCTGTCTTTAAAAAAAATGAAATGCTGACAATAGGTTTCATAGGGATTTAGATTTACTGATAAGATTTGTTTATGAGCACTGAGAGTAGCCAGGTGTTTACATATTAATATGGAGAGATATTGTTAAGTTTGTCTTTTGAAGTTTAAGATGAATTTATATTAGTTTAAGATCAAAATCAACTTTGAATTCATCAAGATTGATTTACTATTTTTTTGTTTTTTAGGTTTTAAATATGAATTTAGACTTACTATAAGATTTGTTTTTGCTTTTTGCTTTTGGTTGCACTGAGAGTAGCTAAGTGTTTACATACCAATATACAGAGATATTGTTAAATTTGTCACCTTAAGATGAATTTTTACTGATTTCAGACCAAAACCAACTTTGAATTCATCAAAATTCAAGATTGATTTAACCTGAACTAGACCATTTTCTTGTTTTTCAAGATTTATTTCGTCGAGGTCTTGCAATCTTGAAATTAGACATTTCTGTTCATGGTTCCCCATTGCTAGAAATCCTCATTGTCAAGAGGCATAGAAAACCTAAATGGTTTACAAAGGGAAAGTGAATGTGAATTTTGAAGGCAAAACCTAATCAAAATTCAAGATTGATTTAACCTGAACTAGACCATTTTCTTGTTTTTCAAGATTTATTTCGTCGAGGTCTTGCAGTCTTGAAATTAGACATTTCTGTTCACGGTTCCCCATTGCTAGAAATCCTCATTGTCAAGAGGCATAGAAAACCTAAATGGTTTACAAAGGGAAAGTGAATGTGAATTTTGAAGGAAAAACCTAAATGGTTTACAAAGGGAAAGTGAATGTGAATTTTAAAGGCCGGCTTCAGTTCCAAGTTATTCATTTAAAACTCTGAAGAGTTTCAGGAAATTGGCCATTCAAAGTTCATGGCCTTTGATACCTTCAAAACCATCAGGCGCTGTTACAGTGGTATAAGGAGCATTCAGGCACCGAGCGTTGATACCAGGTTCGTGGGTTTGTCCAGTTGGTGGCAACTATAGTTGTAGATATCTGCTGCATTGTGTTAATTGTTATGTCATTTCTTTGAACTTTGAAGATCATCCTCAAGGCAGCATTTTATCAGTGTATAAAATGGCGTTGACAGAACTCTGTCCATACATAACTTTTATATTCTGTCAATCCATAGCTTTCATTAGACACGAGTCTGAATTTTCTGTAAAACTTCACTCGACTCGAATCAAAATTTACATTCAATGGACTGTTGAATCTTTTTATGCATTTAATGTGCACTGATTGAGCCAGTGAATCTCATAAATATTCATAACTGTTTTTTAATATTTATAAACTGTGCATTGTGATAAGTCATACGCTTCATGTTTAACAGAATACCTTAGGATGGGTTGGGTCGCTGCATATTTTTGAACTCTTAGCTAAAGTCAAACATATGCATCTTTTTTAACTTTTAGCTAAAGTATAACATAAATATGAAAGAAAAATACTCAAATCTGCATAAATAAATAAATAAATACTCAACTATGTTATTTATTTTTCTATAAAAATATTACATACCACACACATAAACATTGTCAAATAGTAACTAAACTCTCAAACTATCACACAGTTAGCAAAACTGTAGAACCATGATCCACACCCCTCACCAGGGTAGCCAAAGCAAAACATAAACATGAAAGAAAAGTTCTTACATTCCATTATTACCAAAGTGTCATCAGCTATCTTGCTACCTACCATCTTTCCATCTATTTGAACTTTTAGATAAAGTAAAACATAAACATAAAATAAAAAGCTCAAACATATGGTTATATGATCACGTTTTGTCTAAAAAAAAATGAAGGTTTTTAGTTTGAATTCCTTGCATTTCATTATATTACCAAAGTGCCATAAACTAGCTAGATACCTTCTTCTGATACACAATATGTTTAATGACTGTTTTAAGATATGAAAAATTTAATAGTTGATCCTTCTTTTTACACTCTTTTAATATTGAATAAACTTAATTCAATTATTATTAAAATTGAGAATCAATTATAGGATTTATCACTAGGTTGTTTATTTAAAATTACCAATTAATAACCATTAAAATTTGGAAGACTTGGATTTAGATTACCTATTATTTATTAAGAGTCTCAATAATATCTTTAAAAATAAGAGTTTATCATAATTGCTTGACCCTTTTATATGTGATTTAAATCTTACAGTATGAGATTTATTAAGAAATGTGGTACCTCATTCTTCACAAACCATTGGTGTGCATTGATTAACATCATGAAAGTATATAGGTTTATGATACAATTGTCTCAAACTTTGAATTTTTGGAGTTATCTTAAAACGTTTGAACATTGTTATTATTTGAGATGCATTGTTATTATTTGAGATGCATGTTAAAGAGTGGGATGAATTTATCGTCAATGATATCTACATTTTTTTTCAAGCAATTTGTTTTAAGAAACTAAAAAAGGGAGCGCCTTGAACTTCTTTAAATATTTGTTCCATTGCCAACTTTTAAAGCTTTTTGCAAATTTTCCTCCTTGACAACTACATCATTCTCTTGTCATGGTGCTCATCTCCGTTTATGACCTACCATTATATGTATAAAATATTAAAAGGTAAGGTTATGTTTTCCAATTCTATCTTGCATGGAGTACATTTCTCATGCTCATGGTGATTCCTTATATGAAAAACTTCCCATGCCACATAGTTATCCTAACAGTTAACCACGTGGATGTCCTCGTTTGCAATGATAGCCTTATTTTCCACAAATGCTTCCACCACCACGGATCATTCCATGTCTCATTATTAAACATTGCTTTATACCTCAACCCAACATATACACTACCAATGTTGAATTCTTGGACTAGACTGGCTCATCCTTAATGACTCTAATTCTGACATTGCTAATCATTAACCTTCTTATAGAGGCCTCCCACCACTCATGTTCCAGTTTTTCTAGCCTTAAAAGATATGCACAACTCAATCCTTTTTGCTAGATGTTTGTGATCTCAAAGTAAACTAGGTAAGATAGATTGGAAATTCCCCTCCCTTTGAGAGAAAGAGAATGAAATTTCAAGTAGCTAAATTTATTGATCTCCACCATGTACACATGTATCCACACCTACTCTAAGATTTTCTCCATAGCCTAATTCTAGAAAAATGGATGCTACTTGTAGCAGGATTTTTCTATGTAGATTTCATTTTAAGATTTTGAATAAAATGATGTTAGTTGTTATGGTTAGGCTTTCAAACAATTTATCTTTTAATCATTAAAAAAACCCTTTTAATTATAAAATTAATTTTAAAATTATAATTATAATACCACTAATTTTAAAAACCATTATTTTAATTAATTTAATAAAAACCAAAAGTTGTTACTAGTGATATTAATTTTCGCAAATGGTTCGGATTTTTTAAATTATGTTTGATCTCAAGATCACCCTGCAGCTTATATAACAATTATACGAATAGATAAAATGTATAGAGATAAGGAATAAATAATTTTTTGTGAAACAATTAAATGAAGAGGTAAAGCATATAGACATATGTAATAAATAATTTATGAATAGGAAATGTACAAAGGAAAAAGACAATGCATATGAAATTAAAAGCAATAAAGTCGTAAAGTCGCGCACGGGGATTTCAATTTCCACGTTGACCTCATGTTTTCATGCCTCTATGTCATATCATAAAGCAAAAATCAATAAAAACCTATTGTCCAATTTTATCGAAAAAGTAAATCGTTATAGTTATTGGTATTTTTAGGCTTCGAATCATAGATTTGAGATAGTTATCTTTCAAATCCGAAATTATTAAAAAATCAACAACAGTCCGAAATTAGTATTGAATTTTAGAAGAAAAAATTTGGTTTCAGAAAAAGCAATTTAGAGTTACTTAATTTAAAATATTTAAAATAATTTCATATAATTTAAGAATGATCATCGGATTATCGATTCACCTTTCCATTAAAAAAACACAAGTTCGATAAATTCACTTTAGGTTAGAGGTATTTTTCAGACCCAAAAAAAAAAGTCATTTCTTTTAACATATGCCAGATCCCTAAACACATCTAAGTGCCATATCCCTAAACACATCAAAGGCACTTAGAGCATTGTCACTTGGCTCTTAGCTTGACCCATGAGGATCATCTTTATGAATATTTGTGGTTTTGGGGGGCTTATCAAAAGAAAAGCCCTTAGATCTTTCTTCACCTCTCTCAATCCTGACATGATACTCATTCAAGAAACTATGTGTGATCACTTTTCTGCACTTCACTTCTTTTCCAAGATGAAGCCTAGTTGAGAATTTTGTGCTTTGGATTCTCATGGCCTTCCCGGGGGTCTTCTCACTGGCCGGAATCCACATTTAGCACGCTGTAAGGCTTATCACTCTTATGCTGGTATCTTAATCAAGGCTAAACTCAAAGGTCGTGATACTCTATTCTCCATTTTGAACTATTATGGGCCGTACTCCAACCGAGCCACATTTTGGGATAATGTATTAGCTGGAGGCATTTTTTATTATCCCAACCTAATTCTTCCAGGTGACTTGAACTTCACCCTATCAAACTCTGAGATTTGGGGCAACAAAGCCCGTTCGGATCACATGGTTCATTATTTCACACATCTTCTGGATGTTGCTAACATGGTAGACCTTGCCCCACAACATCATGGCCCTACCTGGAGAAATGGAAGGACCGGTTCAGAAGGTGTTAGCAAATGACTTGACAGGTTTCTGGCTTCTCTTCATACTATTCCACTCCTAAACAACTTTAAGTCCTGGACTCATCCCTCTAAGATTTCAGATCATTATCCTGTATGTCTTGAGTGGAATTCAACCAAGCACTGTCCTATCTATCCTTTTAAGTTCAATAGGGATTGGCTAAGAGAACAAGAATTCATAGATATTGTCCATTCTTCCTGGACTTCTCAGATTTCCCCTCAACTTGATCCTATGTCTGTACTCACCACAAAACTCTAGAGACTCAAGGATAAAATCAAGGCTTGGGAAAAAAAGGTGAAACTACCAAAAGTATTTGAGTCAAATGAAGTCGATTTTGCCATTCAAAAAATTCTCATTGCCCAGACCTCTGGTATTTTGTCGGTCTATGAGGCTTCACAACTCTCCCAGCTAAAAGCTCATAAGGACTCTTTACTGACCCATGAGATCCTTACCTGGAAAATTAAGAGTAGGGTGGACTGGTTAAATGAGAGGGATGCTAATACCAAAATTTTCCACTCCTATGCATCTGCTAGGAGAATCTCGAAAACTATTTGGGGTTTACAGAATCAGCATGGCACACTGATTGAAGACGAAGCTCAGCTTAAGCATATGGGAGTGTCTCACATCACTTATCTATTTACTGATGATGGGTCCACCAATATTGAGGATCAACTCTAGGTTATTAGACATTTTCCTACCTATATCACTAAGGAAGATAAAGCTTCTTTCCTATCAAATTTCTCACTCTCCGAGATTGAAGGTGTTATTAAGGGATTCAAAAAAGACAAGAGCCCTGGCCTACATGGCTTGCCAGTTGAATTTTACCTCCACTTCTTTGAGCTAGTTGATCTTGACATACTTAATGTTGTTACACAGTCTAGGGCTGAAGGTAGGGTTTTTGGAGCACTTCATGTTACTTTCATCACACTTATTCCTAAATGTGATAAACCTACATCCTTTGCAAATTGCAGGCCTATCTCCCTTTGCAATTTAGTATATAAGATATTTTCCAAATTGGCTGCTATCATACATAAAACTATATTGGATAGGGCCATCTCAAGGAACCAGTTTGGATTTCTACATCATAGACAGATCATAGAGCCTATAGGCATTGCACATGAAGTCATGCACTCCATAAAAGTGGAAAAGAAAAAAATCATTATCGTTAAACTAGACCTGGTCAAGGCCTTTGATAGGGTGAACTATACCTTTCTTAGACTTGTCCTCTTACAGATTGGTATACCAACTTTAGGTGTAAAATTGGATATTGGGTTGTGTGGAAACATCAAACTTTGCAGTCTTAGTTAATGGCACTCCTTCTAATTTCTTTCCGGTATTGAGAGGCATTAGGCAGGGATGTCCTCTATCCCCTCTACTATTTATACTGATTATTGAAAGTCTAAGCCTGCTGATACAAAATGCATAACAAAGAGGGGTCATTACTGGTATCAAGATTACTTCCTCACTGTATCTCACACACTTACTTTTTGTAGATGATGTTATATTATTTGGTGAGGGAACTGTTGATGAATGGAAGCATTATAATCAGCTTCTAGACCTGTTCTGTTCTGCAATGGGCATGCAAATTAGTGAGGAAAAATCTTCATTTCTATTTAATGTTATTGATGATCTTACCAAGGAAAACATTGCAGCCATTTTACCATATAAAAAGGAGCATCTGCTTGTGGGATTCAAATACCTGGGCTTCTATCTGAAACCATTGGGATACTATTTCAATGATTGACATTAGCTTATTAAAAAATTTGAGCAAAGAATCAGTAACTGGACATACAGACTTCTCTCTCTTGGAGGCAGATTGATCTTGGTCAAATCAGTTCTCAAGGGGCTAGCTGTCTACTGGTTAACATTGGCTAGAATGCCCAAAACAATTATGAACTACCTTAGAAGTGCCATCTTTAATTTTATGTGGGGAAACTCTTATGGGAACTACATATCACACTTGGTGTATTAGCATATGTTATCCAGACCATATGACTTAGGAGGTTGGAACATCAAAAATTTGGATTGGTTTAGCATAGCTCTTAGACTAAAAATTCTTTGGCTCGTTACGAATGGGGAAGGTATCTGGTCTCATATTGTCAATTATAAATACCTCAGGGATTGGACCGTGCATGCATGGATTCGCTGCAAATACTTCAAGATACAAGGTACTTCTTACATATGGAATGGCTTTGTCAGAGCTCTGTCTTGGATCACCTGTTACTTAGGATGGAATGTGGGTAATGGTCATAGCATACAGATAGGTGTCGATCCGATTGCTGGCTTAAATTCATACTTTGTTCCCCCGAAGGAACTCAGAAGCTATTTGGAGGACTATGGCATTACTACACTCAATGATGCACAAATATCAGACTCTGGTCGACAGTACTGGCTCACAGCTACTGACCTTGACCTCAATGGTACTTGGAAAGAGATATGGACAAAATATTTACAAGGACTTTCCCATGGAGGTATCCAACTATGTAACAAATCGGATTCTCTAGTTTGGATGTTCAACAAGAAGTCAGGGAAGGTTACTGCACACCTGGCATATGAGCTGATTGCTAATTGCTCCATTACTGAACATCCGGACATCTCTTTGCTTAAAATTTGGAAGTTTAACCTACTTTTGAAGGTAATCTATTTTGCTTGGCTCTATCTCTCCAATTGTATCAACATCTGGGATACATTATGTAAAAAAGGCTAGGTTGGTCCAAAATATTGATGTTTGTACTTCTTAGGGGTTGAATATGCTGATTACCTCTTTTCTGACTATAGGTTCATTAAGGATATTATTATGCGACTCAGTTTGGCTCTGCATCACCCTATCTACTGGAATGAACCCTCCTTCAGGCACAACTGGGCCAAATGGATGAGTAATGAAAAATAATTGTAATACCTCCCACTTCTTATGTCCTAGAATATTTGGATCTCGAGAAACAAGTATATTTTCGAGGATCGTAGACCTGTAACTAAATTGATCATTTATAACATTCTGGAGTAGCTTTAGGCTCATACTGTGAATGCTCTTCCCAAACGAAATAGGAGATTGAATGGATTGGAACAGGAATATGTGTACCTTATCAGTTTTTTTGATGGGGCCTTCACGAACAAAATTGGAGGCACTGGTGTACATCTCATGATCAATAAGGACTATTTTTTTGTTTAAAAATGGGATTTGGTCAAAGCACCAACACCCAGGAAGAACTCCTTGCTCTCTGGGTATTACTAGCCTTTTCAAAAATTATTGGGCTACCATATCTACACATTAGAGGACACTCTTGAGCCATCATCAACTGGTTCAATGGACAGGCTGACCTATATGCTATCAAACTTGATGGTTAGTGCAGTAATATCATAATCATTCAAGCTTCCTTCACCCATCTCGAATTTTTCCATGTATACAAAGAATACAACGTTAAAGCGGATAGCTTATCTAAGAAGGCACTTGGAATGAGTTCTGGGTACCTTCACTTTATGGAATTCACTGAGGGTGAATGCAGTGGGAGAGGCTCCTTTCAGCTCTATTAGCCACTATTTTTAGCCACTTGGTGCCTTGATTTTGATGACACACCCTTTGGTTTTTAAGTTGGCATAGTCCACTTACTTTACTATTTTCGTAGTACCCAAAAGTGCCACCTTAGCTAAGCAATCATGTTTCGACTTGTACTTTTGTTACTAGGTGTTTCGGAGTTCAGAATTGGATACTTGTACACTTTATTGCTTGATGTTATTTCAGACTTAATGTCTACCCACTGTTTGTATGATTGCAACGCACTCTTTCCCGGAATGTAGCCACTCCATGTATATGTATACCTGATGTAGCAAACATGTTACCTTTGTTTCTAATGAATAACAAGGAATCACTATTTTTCTCCTGGAAAAAAAATTTAGAGGTATGTCATGCTAAGTGCTTCTAAATCCATTATTCTACATCATAGGCTTATCAAACATGAGTTAGAAAGATTCATGAATTATCTTCAAGAAGGATTTAAATCCATAGAGGCTTGCACTAAATATTTGGGGTTTTCTCTTAAACCAAATAATTATAGAGCAAATGATTAGTATTGGTTGGTTAAGAGGATTTAAGTTTATATTAATCATTGGTTCTTGAGGTGGTTATCAATGGAATATAGACCTTTACCTTGATTAATTATGTTCTACCCAATTTCTCTGTTTATTGGATATCATTATGCAAGGTTCCAAAATCGATACTATATGCTATCAACTACAGAATTTTTATTTTCTTATGGTCAGGCTCCAAAATTAATTCTAAGTATCGTATGGTTAGATGGGACTGTATTACCAGGCCATAGTTGCTTGGTTGTTGGGGTACTAAGAACATTTTTAAATTTGTGAAAGCACTTAAGGCAGAAAGTTTGTGGTGTGCTCTTTTCATGGATAGCTTGTGGAATAAAGTGATCATGGAAAAATATTTCAAACAGATAAATACAGAACAATGGATTAGGTTTCCCAAAAAACCTACTAGAGGTGTATCCAATATATGGAGTGGCCTTACATCATCGTTTAGTGTTATGGTTCAGAGGCTAGCATGTATTCCAGGAAATGGGAAATCCATTCAAGTAGGGATGAACCCTATTGTTGGCGGTCCAGATTGTTCTAAATTGTTTATAGATTTCTCCATACATTATATTCTCAAGGGAAATATACATTGGACCAAATTATGGGGGATGTCGATAATGGTTGGACCGGTACTTGATGAATGGATCCGAATCTTATTAGTTTGAATGGTAACAACATCATTGAATGGATGCAATATACTAGTGGTTTAAAGATAGCAGGTGTTAGATTATCTGCAATAAAGGACCAATATCATGGACATGGAATAAAAAGACAAGGGAGATCACGACCAAAGAGGCATATGCTACTCAATGGCATGATCAACATAGAGAATCTCTTTGGTGGCGTAGTGTTTTATGGAAATGACATTCACCATTAAAATATAAGATTTTTATCTGGTTGGCCCTAAATAATACCATTTTGACATGGGACAATCTGGTTTAGAGGGGTTTCAACGGACTAGGGGTATGTATTGTATGCAATTAAGGAGAGGAGACAGTTGTCCACCTTCTCATATCTTGCCCATATACATAAAGGGCGTGGAGCTCATTAAAACAAGTTATGTCTCTCGATGGTGTGTGGCACGGAGAATCGTTGGATAGGTGCATGGATACATGCCAAATCTAGGAATGGTAGGATGGAAGACCCGCCCATGATGGTTTACTAGGAGATATGGAAGACACACAATCAATATGTGTTCGAGGATCAATCCTAGTGTTTCAAATGCTTTTCAAAGAATCATGGTGTCATATGATGGTGGTTCAGATTCAGAGAATAGAAAAAGATGTATAAGACACAACCAAACAGTTATTCTTTTAAATAGATGCAAAGGATATTTTGATGGGGCATCACAGGTGGACGCTATAAGAGAGGGAGATGGGGCTATTAAATATGGATCAATGACCAGAGATTCTATCAATTGATGATGAATTGTGGGTGAAGTACTAACACGAGATCGAAGTTGATGGCCCTATGGATGCTATTATTTTTTTGCAAAACATATTGATGTATTTGTTATAAGCATGATGGGTGACTCAAAAATAGTCATTGACTGGCTCCACACCGGCTCAATGAGAAACATGAATGATAAGTTGCGCAACTTAGATGTTGGATGCAAAAGATTGTAGAGTTAGTACAAACCTTTTCAAACACTCCTTTTGATCATATTTATAGGAAATACAATCAAGATATAGATTATTTATCCAAGACTGATCTATAGGAACATGAAGGAATTACAAATATATTAAGTAGTTGATGGATGAGAGTAGGTATACCAGGAACAACTCTGGGATAAACCATCCCCCAATAAATCAGTCAATCAGATCATATGGGCATTCTTAACCTCGCGATGACAATATGCAAGACTGATGTAGGCTCCATATTCAATTTCTTATTTTGCTCATAACATTTTTAATGGATAATGACAGGTTTTCCGTGAAGGAGAATGATCTACTATTTCAGTACCTTATTGAATCATTCATAGTTTTTATCTTGGCGATGTAGTTTCTTTAGTTTTCATTTTCATTTTGGATATTATGGCTATATTTGTGATGACCAACTAGACTATCATTTTGTGGATGTCTACATTCACTTTATTGTTTCCACTGTTTAGAGAGACTATATATTTTTATTGGACGATTAGTCTATAGACTCTGTAGATGCTCTTTTTGTGGGACTATCCCATTTTGATGTAACTATTGATCATATGGACATATACTTATTTATAAAAGTATAGCGTTTTTAGTGCCGAAAAAAGTTAGAGGTTTGTCTCCATAATATATTTAAGTTAGATAAGTTAGAGGGTTGTCTTGAAAATATGGTCGCTAGATTAAAACCAACATAGATCTATCTCAAAAGTGGATCTACCAAGCGCAAAGAGGGATCCAATATCTTGAGGTGTTGACCCCTTTTTAGAGTCAAAATGTTGAGGAAGCATTTTAGTTTATCTAGTTTGTGTAGTTTTATATTTATGTTGTTGTAAATGTTTTAAATCTAATTTGAACTGACATATTAATTTTTTATAATATTTTTTTAAAGTACACATGTCAACTCTAGGAGGAGCACAGAAGGAGATACACATCTTCCCCTATTGGGCTGTAGAATGAGACCCTTCGACACAATCAATAACTAAAAATAAATATTTATTATATTGAAATATAATAGTTATAAGATGATTAATGTAAATAAAATGTATTTTTTTATCAACTTAATCTAAAATAGAATTAAAAAAAAATTGTTGATTAAGAAAATTATTAAAATATGATGTGAAATGATAAAATGTAAGAAATTAAACCAGCATAGATCCATCTTAAAATGGGATCTACTAACTTCTAAGAGAGATCAAATCTCTCTAGGTGCAAACCACTTTTTAG
>LPNX011154668.1:14076-188622 GCA_001517045.1 Pseudotsuga menziesii | reverse complement strand
TATAAAGGACATGTAGGACGATCACTAAAAGAGTTACACATTCCCTACTTGGATATAGAATGTGCCACTTGGTCACAATTAGCTTTCAATAGATATAACTTTTATTTATGAAAATTGGTATAACTAAAAAAACTTATTTCTTATAATGATATGTTATTTTTCCTTTCAAATATGATGTATATTAAGGCATTAGCTTTATATCGAAATGGCATAATTTCTTGAAACAAATTTGTACATTTCTACAAAATAATCATTTTTATTTTCTTTTAACTATATATGTATTTCTATGTATTTGTGGTGTTAGCTCTCCAAGAAACTACTTAGTGGTTATGGCTAAGTATGCTTGGTAACTTTAAAAAATCATTTCTCTTTCAGTGAGTGGATCAATGGGATACCAAGAATTGGGCCTATGTTATGATTACTTATCTTAATAAAATCACAGTCTTCTTTTGCCACTGTCATCAGACCATTAGGACAATTAAAAGACTATGCAGTAAGACAACATACCATGCCATAACCACTAAGTAGTTTCTTGGAGAGCTAACATGTGGACTATACAATATTTTTCTAAATGGTCGAGACAATAAGTTACACAATAATAAAGACCTATGTATTTTAGAGTTATGCCATACATAATCAAAATCAATTAAAAAATGGAAATATTTATATGTTTCAACACTAAGAGGGTTGAAGATGAAAATGACTTTAGATGTCCTAGTTACACCTACATGAAATCACAATTTGAAAATATATGCTACAATACTAACATTTCCAACCTTTCAACTCATAACAACTATGATGATGTTGGATTTTCTTCTCTTAAACCTTTTTTAGCATAAAATAAAATTCTAGAATGAAAACCAAGTTGTGTGTGTGTGTGTGTGTGTGTGTGTGTGTGTGTGTGTGAGAGAGAGAGAGAGAGAGAGAGAGAGAGAGAGAGAGAGAGAGAGAGATCTATCAGTGTGTGTAGTTTCATGAATGATGAATAAGTGGACCATATTTAAGAACCTAGATGGAAATGGAGATGACAATTTAAGGCATTGGAAAAATGGTTGTGTTTTTGTTTATGAAGCCCCAATCAATAGGTTTGCCAATTTATGCTAAAACCAAAACATCCAACTTATCAAACACATAGAGGAAAAAACACAATGAATACCACTTAGTTTTATCATTCCCCACCCTTAAAAATATAGCACATAATTTTACTTAGTTTCATAACTTTAACTCTTCTTATGACATTTTCTCTTTAAACTTGATAACAAATTTGGTATTTTCATTTATACCTTATTCATAAATAAAAATCACATTTCCATACATAATGGAATAACATTTCTATCATATTTTTATGGTTATTATGATATATATATATATATATATATATATATATATATATATATATATATATACCACTAGTGGAATCAACAACTGTAGACTAGGATAGTATTCGCATGACATAGGGTCCAGGGATCACATCTCTCTACCATTATACTCCTAGGTGCATCCATAAGGCCTGAACAATGGCGCATGGGTAAGTTTGGGGGGATTTGAACATGAGAACTTCCATTTACAACCATTTACAACATTTCAACTTTACCACTTGCTCTGCCCCCCACCCCCAAGCTTCTTTTTATTATTATTATGTTTTAGGTTATATTATGACAAATTTTTATATATTGTTTTTATTATTATGAACAACTTTTGTATTTACACCTTACATTTTTTTTCTTTCATTTAGTTTAGTAATTGTTACATTCAATTAGGTTGCAATGTGATACAATATTATGGTACCTTATCTTAAGGACATTTAGATAGCAAGTTCTGATTTATTTTTTCTCACAAATTATGCATAAATTGTCTCCAAGTGGAAGTTGGGGCTGATAATTCTTTTGCAATATCAAAACATGGAACATAATATAAATTGGGCATAACTTGTTCTTCCAAATTATGGGTTACCTTACCATGTATGAATTATAGTATAAAAGGTTTTAGTATATTTGCATAGAACTTGTTTGCTGAGTTTGGAGTCAATCAAGAAAATTGGCCTCAATCACATGAAAATGAATCATGTTTACTTTCAAGAGGGATTTTAACATATAATGGTGTAATTACCAGGATGCATAGTGACACCAAAATTGTTATTCATATATTTTGATGTATATAACGACTTACAATATGCAATGAAGCTTTTCTTTTATGAAAACAAAATTATTTTGACATAGGTCGGATTTGATGGCACATTGTATCACCTAATTATTTTTATAAAGAAATGGAAGTTACTGATAGAAACGTTTCAGTTAAAGTACTGAAGGATTTGAATTGCGAATGGAGGAAACTCGCTGTAAAATATAGTTACATATCAATGGATCTATTGGTTGTTGATCGGTATGTCGCCATATTTGAATTATATTAATTTTTATCTAACATTTTTTTTCATAGCCAACATTTTCAATCATACTCTCTTAACTAGGTGTGATGATACATAAATCCCTTCATTTTGTGTTTTGGATAAATTTTAACAACTTTGTAATGGTGGATTGCTAGTTAGGTGTATAGTGTGATTTATTTGATTTATTTTAGTCATAGCACAAGTAAAAATTATTTGAAAGAATAAATAATATATTTTAGGCATGTTGATAATTCATATGTCAGATGATGCAATATATAAATATTTGTAGGATTATTGAAATTTGATGTGCCATGGAAAAATAGAGTGATGCAACTTGGATTATGATGTGTCCATAATCCATGGGTTCTAGAATAAAGAAATGTATATCAATTTTGTTTTTATGTTTGTATTTTTACTAATAAAATGTTGCATTATTGTATGGAATTTTAACTCAAACACAATGAACCAATTCCAACACACAATGAATTTGAGCTTAAATAAACTTATGAATTAATGAATCAAACATATAAAAAACATATTGCCAAAAATAATGGGATGAGTGCAAGCTAATGATGGTCACTTGTGCATTAGTGGCAATGCAAACCTGGAAAAACAATAAGTTGTTGACTTAGAGGGATGATTTGAGGTACTTCCATAATGAATTTGAATATGGTGTAAGAAATTGCATTAGCTTCCAAAATATATAAGTCTTATGTATTGTTTTTTTTGTATAAATGTGTTAAATTTGAGTTTTTGTAACATTTGATATGTTATTTTTCAAGCAAAACATAATGCATATGTGATTGTTTGTGAAGGTGTTGAGTACCAAAATGATGGAATTTCATTACAATTTTTCGTTCAACTATAGAGAACATATTGTTCTTGTGAACAACTACTTTTTCAAAATTTATAAAGATGGTTTTATATTTTTTAGAATTACGAAAGTCATTATAGCCCTAAAATTACAAGGTCATGCATTAATGTAGGGTATAATGGTCTTAACCTAATCAAATAATATTTGTTTTAACGATTGTCGATATTTGTCTATTCTAGTTCACCATATAATTTATTTTAAAACTGGATTAAAAACAAAAATGTTATTGCATGAAAAATAGGCATTTGTATTTTAGGATTTTGATACCTGTCATCTCAAAAATTAAATCAGATAGTAAACAAAAATATTTAAGAAAAAATATGTATTTCAAATCTACATTCATAAATCTATATGTGTGTGAAGTTTCACTAATAAAGAATTTGTGTTGCATAGATAAACATAATGTAAAAAATGAAGTTATTGAGAAGCATTATGAAAAATGGAGTTTTTAATGTGTTTGTAGCCCAGACCACTAGGTTTGTATTTCCAAAACTACATCTAAACCAACCGAGTAAGAAAACTTGTAATTCGAAATTGAAAATGGCGACAAGAAAATGATATGAAAGAATGTGCACACACTATGAAAGTGTGTGCATGTTCTAAGTGTGTTCATGTTCTAAGCGTCTGCACATTTTGAGCATGTCCAAGTTGTAAGTGCATGTATGCTATTTTCAATGCCATGGGCTCTAAGGTGGGATGGGATCCATTATATCTATACCTAGTTCTAAAAAAATACTAGTGAAACACATGTCCCTAGGTAGAGGAAAAATATATATTATAGTGGTTCAAGGAATTATTCTTTGCCTTGAATGTCTAAAGGATTCCTTTACTACCTAAGGCCCAAGTTTCATCCCATGACCATGTTGAAGGCCAAAGTTAATGCATTATTCTTGGCCAAGGATACCTTATGAAGGTACCTTGTGGTGATTTAATGCATTGTTCTCGAAGGCCAATGATATGTTAGAAATGTACCTTGTGGTGATTTAATGCATTGTTCTTGGTGCTAGTCTAAGGTTCATGTTTTCTTCCTTAATCATGAACATCCTAATGGTGCCCATATGCTCACTTCAAGGACAAATATCACTAAAAGAGGTAATTTATGGTGGTTTGAGGTGTTTTTCATGGACCTTCAGTTCTAGAAGTTGTTGTTAGAGACTAATTCCTAATCTTCTTCAATTCACCATTGTCAATGCCCAGACCTCCATACCTAGTGCTCAAAAAATCCTAATGGTGACCATATCCTCATTTGGAGGCCAAGGATTCCCTTAGGAGGCCATGATAGCATTAATTTCCCTAGATACTTAGAATTTATATTTAGGGAATAATTCTTGAGTTTCCTCCCTTAACCATATTTAAGGCCACATAACTCAACCTTGTTGCTAAAATTATTCTAATGAGGCATGTATCCCCTATCAAAGGATACATATCCAAAATTTATGCCCTATGTAGTGTTCCAATGCCTTGTTCATTTTCCTTTAGATTTAGAAGCTACATTTAGGGCCTACGACTTTAGTTTCCTTCCTTGTCCATGATCAAGTGTTACTAGAAATACTCAGCCAGTGCATATAGAGGTTTCTTCCCTAGCATGAAACAATCAGTACTAGAACAAAACAACAACAAGATGTAGAAAATTCTCCTAGGATTATATAAACCTCTTGAATAGCTTCTCTTCTTACCTTCCACAAGATGCAAGGTTTGATTCTTGAAGTGCTTGATCTCCGCAGATGACCTACAAGAAACAAAAAAAAACAAAACCGAGATAAGAGTAACAAGATGGCTTAAAATACTATGTGAAAGACCAAGGAGTTAAACAACAAACACATCATGATAATCAGACATACAATTGCATGTGGAAAATAAACTACATTTGTATTAAAAGTATGAAGAGGGAGAGTTTACAACTGATTCCTTGGTGTTGATAACTCTTTCTCAAATGAACCTTTCCTCAAAGCCTCAAGATTTCCTACTAATCACCTAAGAGTTTGACTTAATTTTCCCATAATTTGGATGCAATAACACATTCTTCCTCCTCTTACCCATGAGGGGTAAGATATTTTATAAAGGCATGAGAGGATATGATAGGTTGAGGATTTCATGGGAGAGATGGAGGGGGGATCCTAGGATGATGGATCTCGAGCTACAGGTGTCCTAAACCATAGGGATAAGGCTTCCATGAAGGAAAGATTCGAGAAGTCTCTTGAAATTTCTGTTTTTGCCTTCATAACTCGAGCATTGTGCCTTGTTTAAGGCGAACATGCATTACCAAGTGGGAACTGCACCTTGTGCATGGGAAGTAGGCAGTGGCACCTCTTTTTGTAGTAAGAAAATGAGAGTTACTGATATGGGTACCATATTTTTTCCATTGGAAAGGAGCAGTGGTTTCCAAAACTATGAAGTTGTTCATCCTTTCTCATTTCCAACTTCAACTTTTGAGGATTTCAAGGAAAATATTGAGATATTTGTCTCACAACATGATGTTGATGAGAATCAGGTATAACATCAAGGCATCGATATTGATACGAAGATCTTAAGATATACTAATGATGCCCACATATTAATGAGTTCCTAAGAATTGGGTTTCCTCCCTTGTCCTCGTCTAGCAACTCAAGACTCTTTTTTGGTGCTCGAATATTTCTAACAGTACCCATATCATCACTTGAAGGAAAATAGTTCCATAGATAGACATAATTAGTGGTTTGAGGCATCATTCAAATCTCTTAAGTCTTAGATCAAGTTGTTTGGTATGTTTTATATTCTGTCCATGACTACCCACCTTTTCGTGGGGGGATCCCCCTCATTGGGGGGCATGGGGGCCAGTGGGCCCCCCTTCGGGGGTTTGAGGGAAAAACCCTTGAAGTTTTTTTTGGGGTTTTTTTTGGCCTTGTTTTTGTCTTTTTTTAGCCAATGGGTTTCATCCCTTTGTAATATGATTATCATTTGGGAATTATGGTTTGGGAGGTTGGTGAATACATATATGTTGTATTGTAAATGCTTGAGTTAATACAATGGAAAAAGAAATGAAGAGAGCGATGAAGCTCTAAGCTAAGTTGATTTTTCCCTTTAGGGTTTCCAGGGTAAATATTTGTGTATTGTATTTGAATCTCATTGTTTTCTTTCTATGTTGCTTAAGAATTGTATGCATTGTTACCCTTAAATAGGTTTAAAACTTTAAGTTGCTATTAGAGTGGTAATTGGCTTCAGGGGGACGCCTTTTTAATTGAGGGTTTAGCTCGGTTCTTAGGTCTATGTAAAACTTGGTTTCAATGGGTGATCCATAGGGGTGATTCTTTCATTGAAAGAATGGTGAGTAGTTCTAGAGTGGAAATAAAAAAATTTAATTGAATATTTTGAGTTGCGGAAGCTCTAGATGGAGGATCTTCTAGTAGATATGGAACAATGGGTGGACATGTATCCAAGTATAGAACCTACTGCTATGTTTAAAGTATATTGGGATAAGTTGTATAGAAAGGAGAGAAGTACGAGTCCTCTTTATCTCTCAGAATATGTACTACTAAATGTTTCTACATAATACACTACAAAGAAATTGTGGGAAAAGTTAGGGAATATGTATCAATTAAAATCCCTGGTAAATAAATTATTTCTATGAAACAAACTATATCATATCAAGATGGAAGATGGTGACTCCATGAAAAAGAATCTAAATTCATTCAATACTCTGGTAAGTCAACTAACCTTGGTTGATATTAACATGGATGAAAAAGAGAAGTGTATTACCTTGTTATGTTTTCTACCAGACTCTTGGGATAATTTGGTTATAGCAATAGGTAGTACTACTCAATATATATTGATGTTTGAGGATGTAGTTGCATCCATGTTATAAGAGGAAATGAAAAGAAAATTCATGGAAAACCATAGAACCAATTCCTTATCAGTGAGAGATCATTCCAATGATAAAAACAATTTAGACCTATGGGGGGGGGATCTAAATCTAGTGGAAGGTCTAACTATCCAGGATAATATTTGAAATAATTATGTTGGAAATGTAGTAAGGATGGGAATCATAAGAAGAAATCTAGATCAAAAAGTGTTGTATACTTGGATTCTACAAGTACATTGTTAGGAAGTGATGTTTGGTCGATTGACTCAGGAAATTCCTTTAATATGACTCCTAAAAAGGAGTGGTTCGGTGAGTATGAAAGGTATAATGAAGGGGATGTTATTATTGGATATTATTTTCCAGCCAAAATCATAAGGCATGGAAAAATGAAGTTGTCGCTGAAGGATGGAAGGATTAGAAACCTTCCTGGTGTTTTGCACATTCTATATCTAGATAGAAATCTGATATCTTTTAGCACAATGAGTAATCCAGGTGTAAGTGCTGTATTTGAAAAATATTGATGTAAAATAGTTTGATGAGAAATGGTTTTCATGAGGGGATTTTGGTGTGAAACTATGCAGAATCTATTAGGGATCACCACCACTAATAAGTGTAATAGATTTATTGTTCCTAAGAGTAAAAGTGAATAAATTAAATACTATGATGTCATTGGAGGAGATATTGTGTTGTTTCCTCGAAGGTTGGGACACGTTGGAGAGAAGGGAATTCAAACATTACAAGGTAAAGGTATGGTTGAAGGTATGTCTAGTTGCAAAATATATTTCAATTTATGTGAGCATTGTTTAAATGGTAACTGGAATCAAGTGAGATTCCCTTTTGGTGCTACAAGGGAAAAGGAGATCTTGGAGTTAATACAAAGTGATATTTTTGGTCCTATACATGTTCCATAATTCGGAGGATCTATATATTATTTTTTATTTCTAGATGATTTCTTGAGGAATACATGGTTTTTTTATTAAAAAGGGAATATGAAGTTTTATTTAAATTCAAGGAGTTTAAGGCTCTTGTGGAAAACCAAAGAGGAAGGAAAATAAAAGTGATGAGAACTAACAATGGAGGTGAATTATATTTTAAAGAGTTTGATTAGTTTCGCAAACACTTTGGTATAGCACGTTAAAATACAAATCCATATACACTCCAATAGAATGGGTTTGCATAAAGAATGAACAAGTTGTTAATGGAGAAGGTGAGAAGTATGCTCAGCCGTGCATGACTAGCACAATAATTTTGGGATGAAGCTATAAACATTGAATGTTATTTAAAGAATCTATGTTAAGCTATAAACATTGAATGTTATTTAAATAATCTATGTTATCCGAATAATATATCACTCACATCATCATTGGTTGACAATAGTCCTCATTAGGTATGGTCTGGTTATTAGGATTAATTAATTAATCCTCCCTTGACCACCATAGTATATCTGTATTTTCCCAACTTAGGAGGTCATTGCCACTTCAATAGTGCCATGGCGAACTCATCTGGGTCCCAACTAACACTTAATGTGCATGTATGCAGGAGTTTAGGATCTCTACAAACCAATCCTTATAATTTAGAAACCCACTCTGAGTGCTACCAATAGTCACCAACAATTGACGCTAGTCGATGTTAAGTTATGTTAAGTTATTCTCCAATTCTCATCAGTTAGTTCACTTTCAGTCATCCTATCACCAGTTTGCATGATTTAAGAGAGGTTGGGTGCATTATCTCACCTACCTAGATCAATTAACTGATGGCGAACTGATTCAGTTGACCGAAGTTGCATTAGTGAGCTCTAGTGGTGATTTTTCCGCACCAAGTTAGCACTGGAATTAGTATAGGTTGGTGAATTCGAATCCTACCTAAGGAATTTTAATTCTTCTATTTGTAACACAGTTGTATTCCATACAATTTACTAAATAATGGATGTAATGTTATTCTTCCAATTTTATGTCCATGTGTTTGCAAATTTTCCATGAATAATTGATCAGTGTTTACTAAATTATTCCTCTCTTCTGCAACCTTCTTTTCAAAGTTAATTCATGTGGGCCTGAAGATCCTATGCTTCACTAAATTAAAAATGGTATCATAGTAGGTATCCATGCCAGCTTCAAACCTCAGAAAATTCCATTGATGCATCAAAAGCAATTAGGTTCCACATAAATCCTAGTATTCTCTCCTTGCTCGCTTTGGATTTTTTCCAAAGAAGTCTAGCAATGTGTGAGAGACCCTGAGAAAGTGCACATGTCGAAGTGGAGATTGTTTGAATTGGTTAGATTTAAATTGAAGCGTTTTTGTGGGTAAATTGAATATTTCTAAAGAATTAGATGTTTTTGAAGCTGTAGTATGGAGAATTCAACAACTTTGACACCCAAAATTTGCACACCCTTCAAACTGTCTTGAATGGAGGGTGGATATGAAAATAGTATTGTGTAACAAGGGTCTCTACAAGGTAACCATGGGAAGAGAGTTCAAACCCCAAAAACCTCTTGAAAATTTGAAGTATCTGAACAAACTTGATGAAGCATTTGGCTTCATGTGCATCCACATATCTAGGGAGATACTCTGCCATCTTGATGGATTGAGAAATCTAAAAGAAGTATGGGAGAATCTAGAATCCTTGTTTGGAAAGCAGGATGAGCTGATCAGCCATATTATAGAGAATGAAATGATAGCACTACAACTGAGAAAACTTAAACCTATACAATAAAATTTCTCAAAATAATTTTATTGTCATGCAATGCAAGCAATGCGAGATTGAGAAGAAGGATGAGCAATTGGTGCTCTCCATTTTGAGCAAACTTGGCCCATAATTATCAGTGTTTGTATCCTCCTTTCACTCTGGGAGATTTACATCTCCTCATTGGTGAATTCCATCGCTTGATTCCTTCACAGAATCTCTAATATATGAACAAGACAAGATGATACAGATGGGATCCCTCAAAGCCTCCCCAAATAAAGCTCTCTTGGCTAGAGAGACAAAGGATGCTAAATAAAGGAGGAAGTAGAAAGGAAAGGAGAAGAGGAATACTCAATTTGAACCTAAAGAAGATTTTGATCTAGTAGAGGAATCCTTAGGCTCTAAGAAGAACAAACATCATAGGTTTGACAAGGGCAAGTGCTCCTACTATAAGAAAGGAAACCATACAGATAATGGTTGTATGAATAAGACAATATATCACATGTCAATACTTCTTGAGAAACACAATATTTCCCTCCCTGAAGGCACAAGGAAGGCTGACTCTAGAGATACAAACAAATATCATGAGAGATGCCATGCACTGAAGGCTAGATTTTCAAAATCGCATGCTTTCCTCATTGATTTAGGAGCCTCCAATCACATGGTTGCATCCAAAGAATCATTCTCTTCATTACAACTTATTGATGGTCCAAGTATTCACATGGGAGATGACACTCAAATATAAGTTGCGGGGAAGGGTTCAATCAAGTTAGAGCACAGAGTGCTTAAGAATGTCCTCTATGTTCCCTCATTAGTTGTTAATTTGTTTTCTGCATACCAAATGAATCACACAAGATCACCAAAGTTTGTTGTATTTGGTCCCGACTTAGTGGAGATCTCAGATATATCAACCAGGAAGCTTATAGCGAAAGGTGTTTCAAACCATGCCTCCAAGGCATATGAATTCTCACATTTTCTGCCATACTCAGATCGAGTGCAATTTCAATTTCCATTTGAAAGGGAAGGTAAATTCATCCTACCTGAACATTTTTCATACGATGATGTTTACATTAATGTTTCAAATTCAGAATTCAAAGTAGAGGACAAAGTTGAATCAATTCTTGGAATTGAAGATGCAGTTCAATTAGATCTAGATTCAAATCCAGATCCAGTCCCTACTCCTAGTCCTAGGGCTAAATGGTCTCAAAAGGTTATGGAGGATGATAGGAACATCACTAGAGAGTCATGTGACATGAGAAGAACAAGATCTCAATTTCAAAAAGAGAGCCTTGCACTGTTTCAAACAAATCCACTTATCCCAGAGAGGTGCTACACACTCTCAAAGAGATGCTTCATGATGGTAAGTTTTGATCAACAATTTTTCTTAGTGAAGAACAAATTGGATCATGTCACTCTTCCTATAGAAAGAAGAGACAAAAGCAACATTGATTCCCCTATTGGTCATTATATTGGACGAAGGTGGAAATGTTCATATGCATAGTACCTAGAAACTAGTGCACATAAGGACCATTACACTGCATTGCTTCTCCATTTTCCTCATTTTGTTAAGCAGTTAGTTTTGCATTTAGATTGTATGAGTGACCTTTTGTCTTAGTTTCCAAGGAACATGGTTTCCAAGTTAGGATTAAGGGGGGTTTTAGGATTAATTAATTAATCCTCCCTTGACCACCATAGTATATATGTCTTTTCCTAGATTAGGAGGTCATTTCCATTTCACTAGTGCAATGGGGGAGTCATCTAGGGCCCACTAAAAATTACTGCAGTTGTTTGCATGAGTTTAGGAGATCCAGAGACCAATACCTATAATTTAGGAGACTAGTTGAACGCCACCATCACTTGAACCTAGTAAGTGTTCAATTATGTTCAATTATGTTCTAATTCCCATTAGTTAGTTCACTTTCATTCATCCTAGCACTAATTTGCATGATTTAAGGGAGGTTGAGTGCATTTTATCACCTACCTAGATCAGTTAACTAATTGTGAACTGATTCAGTTGATCGAAGTTGCATTAGTGAGTTCTAGTGGTGATTTTTCCACACCGAATTAGAACCGGAGTTAGTCTAGGTTAGTTATTTCGAATCCTACCTAAGGCATTCAATTTTTTCTAATTGTAACACCATTGTATTACATACAATTTATTGATTAATGGATGTAATGTTATTCTTCCAATTTTGTCTCCATGTGTGTGCAATTTTTCCATGAATAATTGATTAGTGTTTACTAAATGTTTCCTCTCTTGTGTAGCCTTCTTTTCAAAGTTAATTCATGCAGGCTTGAAGATCCTTTGCTTTGGTAAATTAAACATTGGTATGAAGCCTTATATTGCACATCTTATATTTTTTGGGCATGATTCTTTTGTGTGTGTTCCTGAGGAGATAAGTAGAGAGATGGATAATAAAGCATAGAAATGTATCTATGGAATATTGTAACAAGGGAAACAATGTACAATATAGATGTGGTCTTAAGAAAGTTTATATCACTTCTATGAATGAAGATGAATAAAAAATAAAAAGGACCCAAAAAAATCGAGGTTGAGATAAAGAATGAAGGATATTATTCAAATGAGGATGAAGAATCATCTGAAACTGATGATGAGGTGAAACCATAGTCTCGATCCCTTAGGATATATAACCATGTAAGTAGGATAGATAAAAGGTATAGTCCACTTGATTTTTGTTCTAGTTTTGTTCTAGTTTCGATTAACGATGAACCTATATTTTTTAAATAGGAAGTTAATAGTGAAGAGTGCAAAATATGGAAGAAGGTTGTGGGATAAAAAATAAATTCCTTGGAGAAAAATGAGTCTTGGGATTTGGTCGAGTTTCTTGATGGAAGGAAGCCTGTTGCTAGCAAATGGGTGTTCAAAAAGAAATTGAATGAAACATGAAAAGTTGAGAAGTACAAGGTTCGATTGGTAGGAAAAGGTTGTTCCTAGGTAGAGGGAATTGACTTTGGCGAGAATTTTTCCCTGTTGTAAAATTAAATTACATTAGATTCCTATTGTCTCTTGCTGCAACATTTAATTTGGATGTAGAACAAATGTATGTAAAAACAATATTCCTAGATGGGGACCTAAAAGAAGAAATATACATGAAGCAACCTGAAGGATTTACATTAAATGGTAAGGAGTTGTTTTGCAAGATGAAGAAGTCTCTTTATGGTATAAAACAATATCCAGAGATGTGGTACTAAAAGTTTGACACATACATATTATGACTAGGATTTGTGAGAATCAAAGATGATAACTATGTCTATTGCAAGAAGGTTGGAAAGTATTTTTTTAGGTAGTTTTGTATGTCAATGACATGTTGTTGGTTGTAAACAACATGGAGGTTATAAAAGAGGTGAAATCACATATATCCTCCAATTTCTACATGAAGCTCTCGATGCCTCCAATTACATCTTGGAGATGGAGATCAAGTGAAATCGTGAAGAAAGGAAACTCTGGTTGAAACAGAAAAAATATGTTGAGACAATACTACATAGGTTTAATATGTAAGAATGTAAGCCACTAAAAGTCCCTATTCCTATATGCGTAAGATTATATGCAGAACAATGTCCTTAGACTGAAGAAGAAGTAGAAGACATGTATTTTGTTCCTTATATATGCTAGTGCAATTGGAAGTTTGATGTATGCCATTGTATGCAATAAACCAGACATTTCCCATGTAGTGGGAATTTTGAGGAGGCATATGTCAAAACTGGGAAAGGAACATTAGACAACTGTAAAGAGGATGTTTAGGTATTTGTGTGGAAATACATACAGTGCAATATATTATCAAGGAAGTGTTGGAAATGACAAAGTGTTGAATGCACATGTCTTTGTTGATGTTGATTGGGATAGAGATTTGGATCATAGAAGATCTATAAGTGAGTACGAGTTTAACATATTCGGAGGTGTTATCAATTGGATGATTAAGAAATAGGATGTAGTGGCACTATCAACTACAAAAGATAAATACATGGTATCCAATCATGGAAGTAAATAGGTTGTTTGGTTGTAAATATTATGTTCAGACATTGGGTTTGAAAAAAAATTGTGAGTTTAGATTGTAGTAGTAGGAGTGTAATCTTCCTGGCTAAGAACCTTGGTTATCACTAAAAAATGAATCATATTGATGTGCAATCTAACTTGGTAAGAGACATGGTTGAAAGCAACAAGGTGTTGTTGGAGAAAGTCAATACTTTGGAGAATGTTTCAAATTCATTGACGAAATTTGTGAGCATTCTTGGTGTACAAAACAAATGGCTATTCATGCCTTGGATGGTTGATATGATCAAATATTGTACTACGTGTATGAAAAGAAAACAACAAGTGGGGAAATGTTGGGTATGAGTTATATTTTCTACGTGACTACCAAAATTTTGGTGGGGGTTTGTTGGGGGGTATCACCCTAGTCTAGGGGAAATGGGGGCTAGTTGGCCCCCATTCTAGGGCTCTGGGGTGAAGATCTTGAGGAAATTTTTTTGTGTTGTTTTTTTTCCTTGTTTTTTCCTATTTTCAACTAATGATTTTTGGCCATTTGTATTTTGATTCAAGTTTGGGAATTAGTGATCTGGATTTATGTGAGAATGAAATGAAAAAGCATATGTATATTCACATACACATATATATATGAAAATAAACACAATGATACAATAAACTCAGATTCTATTAAATGAATGAAATATAATAAACTATAAAAACAAAAGCATCTAGAATGGTTGTAGGTGTATCTCTGAGAAGAGATGTGCTGGCTACACTTACTCATGACAAGATGAATAAAAAATGAGGCCAAAGGTTCTTTTATCATAAATCATTGGAGAGGAAGAACCCTAAAGATAAATCTAGGAGATGAATCATCATAAAGTTTGTGGCCCCAAGGTGGTTAGTTGAACAATCAACTTCTTGGGGTCATAAATTTTGCATATGATCTATGTTTGGGGTGGTTAGTATCCTTTTACAAAGGTGTATTAGAGATTTGACCAGGGACAAATGCATGATGTTGGACACCATTTGGCCCCTTGAATCTCAAAAAAACACTGTTTATAACCTCAAAACGACCTTGGAAGATTGGGACCCGAAAAACTGTAGAAAATTACAAGAAAATTTCCAAAATGAAAACTGCTTTGAACTAGTAGAATAGGTGGGTGGACACCTATACCCATATGGATCGATCCCCCCCTTAGGAAGAAATGGTCTGAATTTCATTGAGTGCCCCCATCAAATGCGGAAAATTTTGCTGAACTTGACTCTTAGTGGAGGAGATACCTTGCTTTGACAACTAAATATAGTTGGATGTTCTGCTAGTGGGTTTCCTTAACTTGTGTGTCCATGATATGATCAATGGTTTCTTGTTCCATGTATTCAGGATTAAGCTTTGTAGGTTTTAATTGATCTTCCACCTCCGAGGTATCTAACAATGGTGCAAAATATGGTCAAAGAGCTCCACATTAAATACTAGGTGTAGGACAAGGAATGGAGGAATGATTAATTCAAAGGAATTGTCATCAACTTCCTTGATGATAGTGTATGTCACATATTGAAGTGGATGAAAATTGCGATGGGGTCCTATGGGCCTCTCTTTCTGCAAATGCAACCAAACTTTATACCCAACCTAGAACTTGTGTGGAACCCGATGCTAGTCATGTCGCTTCTTGTACTTATTATTAGCCTTTTCCAAAATGTCATGGACCTGTTGGACAATGTGATGGATTTGCTTAACAAATATCATGGCCTTATTAACCTCATCCTGAGCATGGGAATATTCCTCCTATGTGGATGCAAGGGGTAGAGCTACATCAATTAGGGCCAGTGGTTGGAAACCTAGGCATACCTGAAAAGGGTTGTGACTAGCAGAGCTATGAATAGATATGTTATAACTATGATGAACATAAGGAAGGATCTCATCCCATGTGTAGGGATGATTAGAATTGTAAATTTGCAAAATATGCACAGTCATCTGGTTGACTACCTCTATTTGTTCATCAATTTGGGGGTGAAAGGAAGTTGATTTAGTGATCTTGGTATCCATCAATGACCATAGACTAGACCAAAAAGCGCTCAGGAACCTATTGTCCCAATTTGAAATGATAGTCTATGGTATCTCAAAATGAACCCGAACATGCTCAAACAAGAACTTCACTGTGGAATTGGTAGAGATTCTCTTCTTGCAAGCTATAAGAATGATCATCTTATAGAATAAATCCATCACCATAAGCACATAGTCATTACCATGTTTAGCTGAAAGTAATCCTGACATATCCATGGAGATGGATTCCCATGTCCCATTTGGAGTGCGCAGGGGAGGTGTAAAACCCTTGTTTTTTTATGGCTGGTTTTTAATGGAATAGGCTGTGGAGGATATGATATATAGTCTGACGTATTGTTGGAGTTTGGTTCAATAAAAACAATTTTTTCAATACCTCAATTGTGTTCTCTGTTCCAAATTACCCTACCAACCAACTATAATGTGCTTCCCAAATCATCTTCATACACTCTATTGAAGGAACATAGAGATGGCCCAGGTGGCATAGAAATGCTTCCTGAAGATGGAAGTCTGCCACTGGTGTACCTGCACATAAGGCTTGATAGATGGGATAAAAATTAGAATCAATTTCATATAGTTGAGGCCACCCATAGGTCTTGTGTCTGCAATAGTTGAGCAACATGGTTAATGCTGCTACTAGAGGTCGACTGAGGCAATCATCGACTCGATTGGTATTTCCCTTGTTATATTTAATGTTAAAGTAGAACTACTGCAAGTTAGTGGACCGCTTCTAGTGGTGGTCATTCTGTAACTTTCCTTGAGTTTGCATGAAATACAAGGGCTTATGATTAATGTGGATGATTAATTCTTTTCCAAGTATGTAATGCTTCCATTGGTGGAAGGATTGTATAATGGAGTACATTTCCTTGTCATAGGTGGAGTACTTGCAGACCGTATCTGAAAGTGTCTCACTCTGATATTCAACTGGATTACCATGTCGAGTGAGGAACGCCCCAACAATGTAGTCCGAATCATATGTCTCGATCTTAAAAGGGTTGTTGCAGATCCAGTAAGGTAAGGATGGGCGTCAAACATAAGCGCTACTTCAGCTCCTCAAATGTGTGTTGTGGATTGGACTAGATGAAATTGTACCTAGATCCACCTTTGGTCACCTTTCTAAGGGACCAACAATATTATAGAATCCCAACACTAATCTACGATAGAAGTTTACAAGGCCTAGGAAGTTGCAAAGCTCTTTGAGAGTCTTCAGGGTCAGCCAATCACGAGTGTCTTGGATCTTGGCCAAATCTACATGTACACCATGTTTTTACATAATGTATCCTATCTACTGAACCCTTTCCATGCCAAATGATCACTTCTCAATATTTTCATATAACTTGTGTTGTCACAGGGTGTTGAGAACCTTGTGTATATGTTGCAAATGTTCTACCCATGTTCTACTATATATTAGGATATTGTCTAGATATACAACCACAAAGGAATTGATGAATGTCCATAGAATTCCATCCATTATCCTCATGAAGGTTGTTGGATCATTAGTCAAGCAAAAAGGCATGATGAACCACTCAAAAAGTCCTTCCCAATATTTGAAGGAATTCTTCAAGAAATTGGTATGCTCAATTGGAACTTGATGATGGCCAGAATTTAGGTCAATCTTGATGAAATAATTAGACCCCTCGAGATGGTCAAGAAGGTCATTGATCCAGGGAATGGGATACTGATTCTGGACTATGATATTGTTTAGATATTAGTAGTAAATATAGAGTCACCGTGTCCATTCTTTATTTTATACCAACACAATTTGGTTCCCACAAGGTGAGGAGCTAGGTCGAATGTGCCCCTTTTGGATTAACTCTTGAATCTGGCATTTTATTTCTTCATTCTCCATGAGAAAGATCCTGTATACTGGCCCATTAGGTAAAGGTAAACTAGGGATCAAATCATTGGAATGCTTGACCTGGTAATGTGCTGGAACCCCGACGGGTGTGGTGAAGATGTCTTTGTATGCTTCCATGATCTTGTCCACCTGTTTCTGTTTTGTAGAGGGGTTCTGTGTGGAGGCAGTGGATGTTTCTGTGATATTTCATTCACCCTCAGAATGAACCATGAATAATATGAATTCCCCCTTCTGGGAGATTACCTTCTTCCATTGATTCGCTGTGATGAGAGACACTGTAGTAGCAGGAAGTGTATCTAGCATCCTGTAGAGTTTCTTTCCCATAGTAATAATTACACTTCAAGGTATAGACTCATACAGAACATGATGTTTCCACATATAAAGAAAATCACAAAATTCAAGTGGGGAAACATCACACATGACCTCATATTTGAAGGGCTCTATGCCGTAGGAGAGGAAACACTATTGAGTGACACAGATGTCTCGTCCATGGCTCATCCAACCAATGTTGTAAGGATGGAGATGTGGAAGCATCAAAATATTCAATATTTTGACAACCAAGATCGAGATGAGGTTATTCTTACTACCATTGTTAACAATGAAATGCAGTGGAGTCCCCTGCACCCATATTTGTGAATGGAAGAGGCGCTCCCCTTCCTTTGGCTGCTCTGACTCTTCTGGTTAGATATTTGCGGTTATGATGGTGGAACTAGGTTCTACGTCAATGATTTTATTTCCCCTTTATTTCTCTGCATCAATGTGTGGGTCATAGTCTAGATTTGAGGATTTTTTCTTGGCCAACATTGATTATTTTGAGTGACATTCATTAGTGTTGTGTCAGTGTATTTTGTGGAACTTGCACCACTTGGGGGTGTCCTTATTTGATTTCACATTACCCTTCTTTTCCTACGTCTTGGACCGGTTGTCGGGATTTTGATCATCCTTTCCCTGTCCTTTGGGTTGTGAATTAGGGCCACTTCTACCTCGCTTATGCTACTAATTTTCAGACCCAAAATCCCATGTATTCTTTTGCTTAAACTTTTTCTCAATATTGACAACATTTCGGTAAGCTTCTCCTAGTGAGGATAAGTCCAAGAAATACGAATATGTTTGAATGTACCCATGCAAGAGACTATGTTACTTTAGAACCAAGTTCCATTAAGAGTCTCTAATACCCATATTTGAGTGTAGGGTATGGAATATATTGGTATACGATAGCACCGTCTCGTCTCTATCTCGGAGCAATGCCATCCAACGGGTGTATTAGTCATCATAGTTTTTGAGAGGGTAGAATTCCTCTTTGAAGGAATAAAAAAAATGATGCCCAAGTGGGTTCTATACTGAATATTTCAGATTCATCCCTTGCATTCCTCTCGCAGTACTCGTTCCACCATTCTTTGATATGGGGGAGGGGCTTAAGGAGAATGAAGGTTATCTTTTCACTGTTGAGAAAAAATTGAACAGAGACTTAACCCTCTAAAGAACTCAACCATTTTTCCAAATCATCTACATCTATATTTCCTTCAAATAAAGGGATTTCAAAGTTAACTTGTACCTTGAAGGGAGTCACACCCATGAAGCAACTTCTTGTTAAAGGTACATCCACCGCCATCGACATTATTTGAAGGATTTGGGAAAATCTATCCATCATCTCATTCCTCTGTTGCACAAGGGATTTATCGAGAAAAAAATTAATTTGATCTCCTACTTCATCATCTCTCTTTTCTTCTCTCGCCATGTGAGGTATCTTGGGACGATGATAGGTATTTTCCCCAAGCTCAACTAGTTCAATACCCAACTCTCGATATTTAGATCTCATCGGGGACAGCGGCACTAAGAAACCACAAGAGCATAAACCTTTCATACCACTGATACATATTTATGTGAGAACTAAAACAAAGAGCATTATATATTCACATACATAGATATATGACAATAAACACAATGATACAATAAACTCAGATTCTATTAAATGAATGAAACATAACAAATTATAAAACAAAAGAAACTAGAATGGTGGTAGTTGTATCTTTGAGAAGAGATGTGGAGGTTATGCTCACTTGTGACAAAAATAAAACAAAAGGAGGCCGAAGGGACTTTTATCATAAATCCTTGGAGGGAAAGAAACCCTAAACCTAACCCTAGGATATGAATCATCATAAATCTTGTGGCCCCAACGTGATTATTTGAACATTCAACTTCGCGGGGTCATAACGTTTGCATATGATCTTTGTTTGGGGAGCTCGATATCCCACTAGAAGGGTTTATACATAATTTATAACTTTTGATTGAGACCAAATGATATCCATTGACAAATACCCCCCCCCCCCGGCTCCGAATCACCAAAAAATGTCCGTTAGGGCCTCAAAACGGACCTGGAAGATTGGGACCCAAAAACCGTAGTAAATTACAAGAAAATTGTCAAAATGGAAAACTGTTTTGAGCCAGTGGAATAGGTGGGTGGCCACACATACCCATCTGAATCAATTATGGTTTTATATGTTAGTGAATACCTATATAGTGTATTTTAAATGCTTGATTTAATACAATGAATAAATAAATCAAGAGGGCAGTGAAACTCTAAGTTGAGATAGTTTTTTCCCTTTGAGGTTTCTAGGGTAAATATATATGTACTGTGTGTGAATGCCTTTATTTACTTTCTCTGTTTCTAAATAATTGTATGCATTGTTACACTTACGCATTTTTAGAAATTTAGAAGCTAACTTTTAGGACTAATATCTATGTTTCATTGACTAACCTTTGTACAAACCATCAAACTAATACCTAGTTGTCTAAAATCCATAATGTTTCCAATATGCCCACTAAGAGGGAAATAAAACTATTGGGAGGTCATCCATGTTGGTTCAAGGTGTTTTTATTATCCATCAATGCAAAAATTATTCCTTTAGGGAGTAAGGTGAATATTTTTTTCCCTCCACCATGTTAAGAACCATGTGACCTGTAACTTGTGTATGAAAACTATAATGGTGTTGATAGACCCATTTGGAGTCCAAATATCCTGTTTATAAGTCATGTTTTCTGTTATAATGCATTTTTCTTTGGCATTGGATACTATCATCTTCATTTAGGGATTAAGACCTAGGTTTTCTCCTTGAACCGTCTCGAATACCTTGATCCCAATACCTAACATTAAGAAAAACATAATCTCACTCGCTACTAATGGAATGGGATTTAGGGTGGGTATGGGATCTATTAGATCCGCTCCTAGTTCTCAAAAAATTTAATGAAACACATATCCATAGTTAAAGAAAAAAAATATTCAAGAGGTCATTTATAGTGGTTCAAGGAATCAATTTTTTCCCAAAATGCTTAAAGGATTCCTTTACTACATAAATCCTAAGTTTCATCCAATGACTATGTTAAAGGCTTCAATACCCATACCTAGTGCCAAAAATCTCATAATTTTAGAAATACCTTCCTTTGAGGCCAAGGATACCTTTCAAATATACATTGTGGTGATTTAATTTATTATTTATTGGACCTACTATAAGGTTTGAGTTTCCTTCTTTGATCATAAAGATCCTAATGGTTCCCATATGCTCCCTCAAAAAGAAAAGAAAACCATGTGAGGTAATTTGTGGTGGTTTGAGGTGTCATTGATGGAGCTCAAGCTCTATAAGTTTCCTTTACATATTGATTCTTGAACTTCCTCAATTTACCATGGTTAATGCGCATACCTCCATACCTAGTTCTTATAAAATACTAATGGTGTCCATATAATCTCTTGGAGGCCACGATGATATTAGTTTCTCTAGATTCCAACAATATTCATTTAGGGGATCATGCTATTTGGTAAAATATGCACTATCTAATTCAACACTTAATTGTCAACCTGGGAAGGTAGCTTGTGAGATGCAAATACTATATGTGCGTAACTGAAGGCTTATACTACCCTAGCCTAATTGCAATAAAAGAAACTACTATTCTAGGAAAGCAATGCTTGGCCTAAAAACAACTAACTAACAGAAGAAAAGCCACTTTAAGCAAACTATGAATCTATTCTATGAATTGGAAATATATTCTATTTGTGCAGAATGAAAGATCTATCTAAGAATTCAATTGCAGCTGACTACTAAGGATCTAAGCTATGTAACTTGTAAATTAATTACTTTGAATCAGAAAACTATGTTATTTCTATGCAAGCAAACTAACTACTTTGATCTAAGTAATTTAATATGACTAATTAACTACGAATTCACAAGAGCAAAGAAAAAATAAATGCGTTTCAAAACAATAGACTAATCAAAGCAAACCAAATTTGGAGTTTTATAATCAAACCTAGAACTAAGTACAAAACAATAACTGGAAATATATTCAATCTGTAAGCAAACCTACAACATAAAAAAAAAAGTAATCTTATGTTATCCCTATTGAGAATCAAACTATATTCTAAGATAGCTTCCTCAATTATGCAAGTGCAATGCAGCTGATCTATAACTTGAAAAGTAAACCTATATTAAACTAAGCTATGAGAACTTTCAAAATGAAACTTTAAAATTTTGAAAACTAATGCATATAATATAAATTAACTTATTAAACTTGGTTTGGAACTAGTTCCTAGTCTAATCTACCCATCGAAATACAATAGATTGAAGAAAGGAAACTAATAAGGTTTAAAGCAATGGAATACTATGTAAATAAGAATGAGGGACTAATTATAAGCTTGGATGAAAACTTGAAATGAAATACTGAACTATTTTCAGAAATAAGACAAACTAGGTTTTAATAAAGTCTATAAGAGCATTGTAAACAAGTTTGCATTAATCTAGGTTCTAGATATACAAGCGAATGAAAACATTTCATAAACTATTTATGTTGTAAACAAAAAAATAACGGTACTGCTATACTTAAACCATAACTAATTCTCATTTAAACAATGAAACATATGCTGTATGCATGGATTTTATCATTAATCAAAATTGAAATAATTAATCTCTAGTTGATACCAAACTGAATATAGAGTGCTGGAAATATTAAAGATACATTTGAATCTCAAACTAGTTACAACACATGTTAAAGTACTGGAAAATCAACCTAGACTCTAATTAACTATCTCTGTATAAAACTTAATATAAACAATTCTGGGAATGACTATAAATTATGGAAACTTATGTCTAAGTTCGAATTAAAGGCTGAAAGATAGACTGAAAGGAAGTCTGAATGAATAGTGTGAATGGCCGGCTGAATGACAGTCTGGCTGACAGAAATGTTACAACCATGAAAATACACACGCTAAATGAATTTAATGTCAGCTGGTTTATGCATATTAACCTATGGTGCAAGCAAAGTAGTGAATAAGCCGTTTAAAGTTGAAATAACAGGAAGCAACTACACTCATTCGTATCTAAGGAAAGAAACCATTTTCCATTGCATAATAAAACAAAGCTGAAACGTAAATGAAACTAATCTACAACTACTGTAAACATTAACAGAGCTAGATCTGATTACAAACTGAACTTGAAATATTGAACTAATTAAATTCTATCTAATTGCAATGGAAAAACAAAAAGGCAAGGTAAAAGAAACTATGCATGACCGATCATTTAAATTCTAGAAATTGAAATTACATAAAAGAAAACTGCACTTTATGAACAACAAACAACACCCACGGGAAAACGTTTTTAATTACATAAATTTAAAAAATGAAATCACTTATATGTACAAAAGAAATCAACAACGAATGATATGAATAGGTGAATTCGCTGTTGCTGAGGGGCCCTCCTAGGAATAATGGTCACAAGCTTCATGGATTATTCAATCATAGAACCAGAATTAGCACAGGAATAGACTAGAATTTTATATTATAAAAAATGGATTCTTAAAATACAGTCCATGTCCAGAACTCTAGGGTCTAATTTATACATGAACAATCTAGTGGGGAAGGATAGATTCGAATCCCCCAATTTCCTGAGCTGCTACAACTAATTTCTAAATTTAGAAAATGGCCAACCACGTTTTCTAGAAAATTTGGTTTCAGAGAACCACGAACTGCTCTAAAATGGATTTCAATTTTCACAAAATTCCTCACAATGACCTAAATGGGCCTATTATGCACAAAACCCATGTGCCAGAATTTTTAGTTTTGCCTTTGTTTACCTACAAATCTAGCCCAAAATTTTGTTGTCTGTTAAAAACACGTTGTCCGAATGGGCGTCCAAATGAGCGTTCGAATGACCTGTAACGGAAATTAGTTCACAAATACAGATTTTGAGCATAATTTCTACTAGTTTGTTGGCCTCATTGATGGCTAGGTGCTTGAGTTCTATTAGCTGAATCACCATCCATTTATGAGTTTGTTGCTTATATTGATCCATTCTTTATTAAACGTTCTCGTCTTCATAACTTCAATCTTTATGAAATCTACCTTGCATGATATCACCACATGGTTTGTTTTAAAATAAGTCACCTGCATACAATTAAAACATTTATATATATTAAAACTTAAGATGTGAGGGCTTTCCACTATATGGTTCGTGAATGTTAAAAGACTTATACTTATATAAAAAGGTAATTTATTTAAGAATTAAAAATCCATTTTTATTCAACATGTTTTTATAAAAGTTTTATTTTATGATTTAACTTTTATTTATAAATAATAATTGCAATAATGCTTTTAGTTATAATTATTCATTTGGATAATGCAAAAGCTTATTATCAACCTTATGATTTTAGTTTGTGTATGCATGTATGACATGTTTTAGTGAGGACAAAGGAGCAAAGATAGATCAATTTGCTAACAAAGAATGTCAAGCCATTTAAACCAATAACAAACATATTATCAAACCCAATGCAGAACCCGAGATCGAAAGAAGGGCCGAATTTGCACAATATTGTGTTTAATGCATTAAAAAATGGCATATTAAGCTTCATTTATGTTTAAGTGTTTTAATTGATGAAATACAATAAAAGATAGCCATTTTCAAAGATAGTTATATCAAATTATAGTAAATAGGCTGAGAAATTAATATAAATAAAACCATTATAAAAGACAATTTTGGAGCTCAACACATGCTTGAATTTCCTCCCTTAACCATGTTTGAAGGCCACATGACACAACCTTATTTTTTAAGACCTTCTAAAGGGACTTGTATCCCCTGTCATAGGAAAAATATCCAAAAGTAAGGTCCCATGTGCTGTTTGAAGGCCGTGTTCATGTGCCTTGGGCCTTAGAAGCTAGCTTCAGGGCATAAGGATTGGGTTTCCTCTCTTAAACATGGTCAAGTCATCGAGAGTGACATTGAGTGCTCTAAAATTCTTAATGTTTCCCACATCCTAATGAACACATAAATATTGGGTTTTCTCCCTCATCCATCTCAGTTAGCAACATGAGAATCATTTTTGGTGATTAAGGATTTATAAGGGTACACATATCATCGCTTGAAGGAAAAATATTCCATTGACATATGTCATCATTGTTTTTAGGACTTATTCATGTCCCTTAAGTATTATAAGTGACATTTTTATAGGACTAATTTCTAAGTTATATTGGATAATCTTAGTACAAACCTTCAAACCAATACCTAGTTCTCTAAAATTCCTAATGCTATTGATATTCCCACTAAGAGGAAAATAATCCGCTTGGAAGGTCATGCATGTCGGTTCAAGGTGTTTTTCTTGAACCTCAATGCATAAAATATTCCATTAGGGTGTAAGGTGTAGGTTTCATCTCTCCACCATGTTGAGAACCATGTGAACCATACCTTGTGCTTCGAAAATTATAATGGTGATGTTAACCCCATTTGGAGGTTGAATATCCCCTTTCATGATCATGTGTTCTCTTACAAGGCATTGTTATTTGGAATGGATTCCTATCATCTTCATTTGGGGATCAAGACCAATTGGTTTTATCCTTGAACCATTTCCAAGACATATAGACCCATACCTAACATTCAAAACATCACAATATCACTAATTTCTTATTCCATGGGATCTAATGTGGGTATGGGCTCTATTAGAACTATAGCCAGTGCAAAAAAATTACTAATCAAACACACATCCATAGTTAGAGGAAAAATATGCATTCAATGGGTCATTTATAGTGGTTCAAGGAATCATTATTCCCCCCAATACCTAAAGGATTCATTAACTAACTAAGACCTAATTTTCATCCATTATCATGTTCAAGTTATCTATACCCATGCATAGTTTCTTGGATGCCAAGGATTTCTTGGAAAGGTACATTGTGGTGATTCAAGTCATTGTTCTTATCCCTAGTATAAGGTTTGAGTTTCCTTCCTTTCATAAATATCCTAATGGTTCCCATATGCTCACTTAAAGGCCAAATATCACCCCAAGAGGTAATTTACTAGTTTTAGGTGTCATTCATGGAGCCTGACCTCTAGAAGTTTCCTTTAGAGACTAATGCCTAAACTTCCTCAGTGAAATATGGTTTTATTCCCAGACCTCCATACTTAGTTCTAAAATAATCCCAATGGTGCCCATATCCTCACTTGGAGGACAAGGTGACATTATTTATCTAGATTTCGAGAAGCTTCATTAAGGGCTTCATGCTTGAATTTCCTCCCTTGATCATGTTTAAGGACACATGACTAAACCTTATTGATAAAAACCTTCTAATATGTCCCATATACCCTCTCAAATGAAAAAGATCAAAATTAAGTTCCTATGCAATGTTTTGAGGCCTTGTTCATGTTCCTTGAGCCCTAAAAACTACCTTTTGGGCATAAGGCTTTAGTTTCCTCAAAACATCCTAATGAGGTTTGAAGGATTGGGTTTCCTACTTTTTCCATGTTTAGAAAGATGAGACTCATTTTTGGTGCTCAAATATTTATAATGATACACATATCATCACTTGAAGGAAAACATTCCATAGACATATATTATTAGTGGTTTCAAAGTTCATTCACAGCCCTTGAGTCTTAGAAGCTACATTTTAGGACTAAAATATATGTTTTATTAACTAACCTTTATATGAACCTTCAAACTAGTACTTATTTCTCTAAAATCCATGATGGTGCCAATATCCCCACTTAGAGGAAAATAATCCCCTTGGGATGTCATACATGTTGGTTCAGGGTGTTTTTTTTTCCCTCAATTTTGAAAATATTAATTTTGGGTGTAAGGTGTAGGTTTCCTCCCTCCACTATGTTGAAACCATGAAATCCATACCATGTTATTGGAAATTATAATGATGAGTATTAACCCATTTGAGTGCAAAATATGCCCTTTATAGGTCATATGTTTTTTTACAAGGTATTGTTCTTGGACATGGATTCCTATCATCTTCATTTAGGGATTAAGACCTAGGTTTTATCCTTGAACCATATCCAAGACCCTAAGATCCATACCTATCATTAGAAACATCATAATATCATGATTATATCTTCTCATAGAGTAAGGTTATACTTGGTAGGCCATGTGTAGTGTATCAAGGTATTGTTTTTAAACCTAGATAATTAGAATCTTGATTTACGATGTAAAACATAGGTTTCCTCCTTGAACCATTTTTTGGGACAAAATACCCATACATGATATCCAAAGTATATTAATGGCACACATTTTCCTACCCATATTTATATCCTGGGGCCTTGGGCTATTGGATCCTTGTGGCCATGAGGCAATTGTATCTATGGAAATATGTATTGGATTTAGGGATTTGGGGTCATGGATATGGATATGATATAAATAAATATATGATACAACTAATTTTTTTTATGTGATTGAAAATAATTATATGTTTGTTTCTTATTTCCAATCCATGTCAATATGGGGAACAGATATAATCAATCAAGAATGTCTTCTAGGAAAGTGAAACCTAGTGAAAAGGTCAACGAAGGAAGAACAACATTAAGATTGGGCATGCAAAAGCATATGCTTTCAATAGAGGGAAATCCAAATTATAGAAAAACGATTCCACCATTATTTATCCTTCATTAATACAAGCAAAACATAGGATTTTAGTAGAGGCCAATCTTATTCCAACATATTTTGAATCTCTAATGACATGTCCATCAAAACAAGTTGTGGATGAGTAGATGATTATGGAATTGGTTGAAGCTAATTATACTATGGATGAAATAAGGGAGACCATTGGGGAAAAGAAATTATAGTGGAGAATTTCATGTGGTGGAACTTCTTGTTGAACAATTAAACATAAATAAAACTACCCATGAGAATGCCCAATCTCATACCAAATTTGATTTGTAAGTTCAAGAAGGGGTAAGAAATCCTATGATAACAATACCACAACAAAGAGGTGAAGAGTCTTAGAGTACGGTTCCATCATCCTTAATTAAACTGAGCAATGCATGGAAAAGAACTAATAAATGCATATAGGTGGATGAAATTGGCCTAACATCCCTTGAAGGTAATTTATCTAACCAAAATATTATTTATCAATAATACAAAATTATTAAAAAATATTTTGAATCAAAATCTGATGTAGCTGGATGTCTATTATTTCTATATTTATTATGATATAGGAGTTTGAGGTATGTTAGGAATATTATAGGCCTTAAATTAGTTAAAAGTACAAAAACAATTAATCATTCTATTATAATCCGTGTGCATGTTTTCCATGCAATTCATAAGCAAACTCATTCAAAATACCATAATGCAACTTGATGTTTATTCACAATCAATTGTTAGCAAGATGAAAACAAAACATTATTTACTAAAAAAACATCTCATCTCATCAAATGTAATGGAAAAACCTTTGGAATTATTCTATTAGATGGGATACCCTTGAATTAGTATGCATAATGGATTTTTGGGCCTTATTGTTAAGCTAACTCATTCTAAATTAGAGCGATTAAGGGATTGGTGCAAAACTGAGAAGGGGTTCTAAGAACCGTCAACCAAACATTAAACAATTTATTGACACGAAAAAAACAAATCTATATAAGATATTCAAGAATGGGTATGCTACACCTAACTTGGGACAAAGATATATTCAGAAATGCAATCCCGATTATGCCATAATAAACATGGTACAAAACACATGTTGTTCTAGATACCACATTGAATATGGTTATTATTATGACACATATATGTACATTTGTTGTGTTTTGCATAACACCCTTGTGCATGAATTCCCATCTAGATTACCAACAACGTCATCTAGAGAATTTAATCATAGCATCTTGTGTATAAGGTTGAAGCGAAAAATGTATTATCATAAATCTTGCTTGGGACATTCCCAAAGTATAGTGAAATGACATTACCGAGAAAGTGAATGCATGTGATGGATGAGTGTGAATCAGGGAGGAAGGAGGTGGACATAAAAATATTTATATTTCACATATGATATTGGGTTATAACATGAAAGCATAAAGATAAAACTAGCGGGTGTACCAAGTTCGTAATGTGTACTCGTATTATATCCTTTGATTCAAATTACACTTTGAAATATCATAGTGAGCTTAAAAATTTATTTATTGTTGTGCTACCAAGTACAACTCATTGGTTTCATCAAGGATTATTTTTAAAAGGATCAACATTATATTCAATTTGTTTATCTGGATCAATGGAAAGACGAGCATTTTAGAATATGAAGAGATACATTTCCTATTGGTACTATATTATCAATGGTTGATTTTATTGATAACTACACCCTTCAACCACAAAATGAGATTCAAATCTAGTATTATTACTCAAAGAAATTGGGTATAATGTTCCATATCACATGCATGCATAGGAAACCTATAAATGAAGACAAAAGGGTTACATTGATAGAGTATCCCGTCTATGTAAGTGATGATAGCTTCCATGCCTTAGCTAATGTTCAACATTTCCCTCAAATTTTTTACAATCACTTAAAGGATAATTATATGCATATGGATCAAGATTGGATTTGGTTAGATGCTTGTGTAGGGCTATTAAAAAATGCCCACGTATTTCAATGGTTTTATTTGTTGCATAAAAAATACAAGGATCAACATATTTGGAACTATTTTGATATTAGGAATGGGAAAGGGGAGCATGATCGATATGCCACATGCATAAAAAATATACCATGTGGGAAATAATTAAATTTTACAACAAATTTTTTCATTCAAGATGCAAAATCTATTGTTTAATGGTGTTATTTGGTAATGGTAAAGGGAACAAAAGGACGAGAATAGGAACTAAGAAGGAAATGACATGTGAAAAAATGGTTTGGGAGGTTTTTGATGTATATTGATCACATACATATGAATGAAAAACATACATGGAAGTCATGGACTTCATTTAGTTTGAATATTAGATAATGCTATAGTTGAAATATGGACACGAAAAGTTTGTTTCTTTTGTGTCCCATGTAGCAGCAACGAATGGGATGATTGTGAATTTATAGACTAGGTTGATATATGGGATGGTGTATTACTAGCCATTGTTCCATGTATAACTTCTCAATAATTCCATTTGGAGGAGTACCAATCAACTATTTCACCACATTATGATAATGTCTTATATCTCATACAACCGGGTTTAGTAAATATGCATAAATAATTTTATCCAATAGTATGATTATAGCATTCATTGTCGGTTTAGTGGTTATGATAACCAATAGTATGGTTATGATAATGTCTTATATTTCATACAACCGGGTTTAGTAAATATGCATAAATAATTTTATCCAATAGTATGATTATAGCATTCATTGTCGGTTTAGTGGACCGATGTGTTGCAACTCCATTTTTTTGTAGGGCACATATATTTTTTGGTTTTGAAGAAAGGTAATGAATGGGGCATTGACTATGTGTTGGCACATTTCTTGGAGGGAAAGTAGACCCCCAATATTTCAATAACATATGATGAAGGAAATCAATTTGTAAGTGGTTCGATGGTTATTAAAGGAGAATATTTCACATGGGGTTATTGATCAAGAAATAAGGGTGGTTATATATTTCAATATTATAGACTAGGTGCATCTATATACCACTTGAATGTTTTTGTGTTGGTACAAACCTTAAATTACAAAAAATTCCAAGTAAGAACTCATCAAATTTATGATACTTCCTACCAGCTCATTGTCAACATGAGAAGTTAATGTAAACAATTATGGTTAGAGATGATATCGATGGTATACTTGAATGACCAATATAAGTAGACACATGAGATAATCTAATATGATCACTATTGCTATATATTTCAAGGTATGTTCTTTCTTTGTTATTTTTGTTAATTTTTCAATTCATTTATATTAGCTATTGAAATATACATGTTGAATGGGTTTGAAACTATTGTCCTTATATGTTATCATGTTATCCAAATATTCATTGGCACATTAAGTCCCATTAAGTTATACATTGTATTTTTTGTTCAATTGGATGACCAAACCTAATTGAGTTATACATTGTATTTCTTGTCCAATTGGATGGTCCCATGTCGATGGTCCATCCTTCCCTTAATCCTTTGATCATAATTGACCCAAGTCGATTTACACCCTATAGGAATCTATGTGAGACCCTATTATATTATCTAATATCTCTTTTCATTATCGTTTACTCTTATCACATGATCAAATGCACTTACTTATTGAGGCCATGTTTGAGGTTTCCCCTTTAGTTATAAAGATTTCTCATAAGGGCAACATGATAAATAAGTTCATTATAAATCTAGGGTATTCTATTAACACTGTCCTTGTTATGTTTTCTCATGCTTAAGGAATTTATATTTTCACTCTATGTTCTAAACATGTGAATGGTTTAACAAATTTGAAACTTTTAGGCATGTCATTGCCTCTAAAATTATGTGATGTGATAAGAAACTATAGAAAATTTAGAATATTGAAGATCTATTGATTTATCAGGTCATATATCAAGATCAATTATTTAAATTGATCTAGTACAATAGGTGTCAATATAATTTAATTATATATAATTTGTGAAAGTGTTGGTCCTCCCTCTTATGGATTACCCACAACCATATCATCTAGGTAGGATCATAAATGATGATATCTAATTGTTTGCATCGTATCCCTATGCAATCACATTCAATTATATTGGCCAATATTTTTATGATGCGATGGTATACACTACTTCATTATATATTACATTTCCACACATAACCTAATGTAACCTACCCTATCCATAATACTCCCTTCCTAATATTAAAATAACTTACCCTACCCTAGACTATGAATTCTTTCCTTAAACTAGAATACATTATTTATATTATTCTAGATTAAGCTAGTGTAGCTTACACCAAGTATTTATAACCTAAAAAAAAATAGAATAAGATACTATAGTACACACTTTGATAGCATTTCCCTTGCCTACGACTAGGGATAGACTAACCTACTGTAGTATACCCTAGTCTATTCTAACCAACTTAATCTATTGTATACTAACTTATTGTTCAAAAACTTCACCTAGGCTAGAATTAAGATTCCTATCATGAAATTTAATAAGGAACCTTGTAATATCAACCAATCCATTAATCAATTGTATTTAAGTATATTTACTAATCATTTTGACTATACCTGAGATATTTAGTCATTTTCCCAAAATTTTGGGTATACCCTACTAACATGCTCATTTTTCTCAATATGATGCTAGGACAATTCATATGCTAAGAACACCTACCCTTATCATTTTCATTCATCTATTACTTGTATAGAGGCAAATCTCCCTTATAACTCTTTCTTGCAACCACAATTAAAAATTCATTCTCAGATTGGAAACCATGGCCAACAACTCTATCATGACAGACATTGATTTCCTATAGATCAATTATATGGGAAGTTTGAAGGTAGTTGGAATTTATCAACAATTAATACACCAAAATGAAGCAAGAATGCAATAATGAACATATTATATGACTATAAAATTACCTTGGAAACCCAAATGAGAAGACCACCATTGATTGAATTTTCTTAGTCTTTATTTCCCAGGAATTAGAGATTACAATGATGTTTTTTATCTCTCAATATTTACAGATTGCAAAATCATGAAGTTATTATGAAATCCCTCTCTTCTTTTCCAAATAAACCCTTCTCTAATTCAATGAATGAGCTTAAAGGAAGAATTAGTACATTTGTAGAGTATTTGGAACTCAAGGTATCCCAAACTCTTTAGTTCCCCTAACTCCAACACTCTTCCTCTCCTTGGTTTTTGTGAACTTGATCCAAGTTGATTGCGAGCTTCCATTGCATTGTCATTACTGTTAAATTTTAAAAGGAACCTAAAAATTATGTATAGCTTGAACGATGCCTATTTACATGTATGGTTCATGTGTTTAATAGTCTTTAAATTCTTTTATCTTTATCAATTGTCATATTTTTCCATTGTGTATGTAAACTTATGCTTGCATATCTTGTATAAATTTAAATGGATCATGAACATTCTTAGTAGTTGCATGACGTTTATGGAAGAAAATGCATGGATATATTTATTCTTTTGTACCCTTCCAATGAGTGATTGCAGGCTTCCTCTCCTACTAAGGCTATAATTTTTGGTGAAGTTTTGTCAAGAGAAAGTATACATTTTAGTGTGAAGGACACCCCCATAGCAGTACTAACAAGAGTCCATGTAATGCTTGAGTAGTACAAGTGAGGCACAACTTTATTGCTTTAGTTGACTTATGTCTTACATGTGATGTTAAAACCTGTGAATACCTTTGAACTAGAGAACTTAAAGGTGTCTCGATAAATATCACAAAGTAAGTTCCTATTGTTGATCAAACTTCCTCACTTTTATGAATTGGTGCATGCCAACTCGAGTGGGTTTTCCAAAGATGATTTGAGTTTTCAACCTTGAATTCCTAGGAAAACTAAAACCTCAAATATGAAATATAACTTGTTGATTTGCAATGAAATATTTACAATTCTGTACTATTCTTCTCCAAAAAGCATCGATACACACATGTTTATGATTATATATGTAAAGAAATTGCAGAAAATTGATAAATCTGCAAAAATCTCCCCTTGTTTTGGCAATAAAAGTTGCATAACAACGAATAAAATTGAACAAAAAAATAAATGAAACATATCAAATAAATATTTTGTTGTTAATATAAGATATCCCTCTTATAAATATGTAACTAAGTTTAAAGGTTTGTGATGGTATTCTATGATTTTTTCCTTGAAACCACTTAGAAATGTTTCATATGTTGAAGATTGAAGTGTTGAATCCACAAACCTAGTTTTTTTTCATAATTATTAGTTACTTTTATAATGGAATTAATGTTGTTAGATTCATTTTAATCAAATATGTGCAACTTATATTTTTTGAATTTAATTCTTTATGGCGGGATCTGAGTTATAAGAATTGAACTATGTGATCCTCTGAAATGGAAAAAACAAATAATTATAGTAGCTTTTTCCTTGATCCATTTATGTTTTTTTAAGTCAATATTTATGTTATCATTATCTTGTCTGAAAACTTACTAAAGTGATGTTTGTAACTTTTCATGTAATATTTACTATTTGTTATAAAATTGTACTGAATATTCATTCTGTTGTTGATGAATGTGAAATAATGAGTTGTTAGAGTAGATTGATACAAGGATTGAGATAATGAAGATGTATTATCCTGTACTCTAGATAATACCTTAACTTAGTAGGTAGAAAAGGTCTAGAAACAATAATAGAATCATACCTACTTCCTGATGAATGGAGGAATAAACCCATATAAAGCATATGCACATGGTGAAATTTGCGATGCAATGTCTTCAATTGAAACACCTTGACCATGTAGACCATGGATTTCCTAACAATTTTACATAAAACTAGGTAAGAACAAGAGAATTAGTCTATATTGATTAATAAAGTTGTCATTGACGTCAAACTCTATATGTATATGTTCTCCAAAGTGGTTCCCTTATGGAATAGCAGTTACGCATGACCCTCATAGGAAGGCAGTTTGTGATGTACACATATGGATAAAAAACCTAAAGAAGTCTCTAATGTTTCTCTTAAGAATTGTTAAAATAAAATATGAAGAAACCCATAAACAATGGTGTTTGGTCCACTTTCCCATGAGTTTGGGTTGCATGACCCATGGTGGAGAAGGCCCTAAGAGTCCCTAAAGTTAGTCTGAAGCAAGTTGGTGTGAAGCTTGAAGTACCCCTAAAATAATAATGCTTTCTCCACATGACCCCGAAAGTTGGGTACTTTGGCCCATTGGACCATTTGAAGTGGTAAGGATCCCAACAAGAAATAATGGTGTACCCACGAAGTATGATGATGTGGTCAATCTCTAGGTTCCCCTTTGGAGAATACATGTAGTGATATTGAATTTTTGTCCCGAAGTGTCATGATGGGTCCTTATGGTAGGGTACTAACCCTTGAGACCCCCTTAAAATATGGAGATCCACAAGTTAAAGATGAGTTTAAGGAGCCACTAAAATAAGATACTAGATCAGGATGAAGTGTATAAATAAAGGGAAAAATATTTCAGTTATCATCAATAAAGTCTCTCTTTCAATTGCACATCTTTGGATAAAAGGTGCAAAATTTTTTGGAGGAGCAATTTATGGGCATCCTTGAGGATTGAGGAGAGTCACTAAAAATGACATAACTTTCTCATATGGTATCGAAATTAAAAAATTCTTGGCTTGTTGGAAAGAAGGTTGCAAGGGATATGTGATAAATATATCTAGATGCTCTTTTGGTTTCTATATTGTCTATTCATATTGTGATTTTGGATAAGGTATGGTTCATGCTTGTGGGTTTCTCTTGTGACGACACATGCCTCTCATGGATAGAGCTCATCTTTGATCTTGGTATGTGAGCCTCTCTCTTGGTATATCTATTTGAAGTCATTGAGTATGGTATGGAGGATATAATGATGGATGTCTTGGCATAGATATGTTATGGTTCTTGTACATGGGTCTCTCTTGTTACTGTCATGCCTCTTATGGACTAGGGATCGTCTTGTTATCTTGAAAAGGTATGAAGTTTGTACATGTTCTTGTGCTTATATCTTGGCATACTTGATGGTGATATTGGAATAGATGTTGGTGCACAATTTATGATGATCATCACATAGATATTGGTGATTTGTTTCTATATATAACAGTGATTATCTGGTCATATTGTATTATGGTCTTGGCATAGATCATACTAATAATATTAGAATAGTCCATTGTTATGTTGTGACATATGGCTCATCTCTTGGAATTTTCAATGTTTTGGAAATGTATATGATATAAAATTTGAGGATCCAAATGAAATCGATGGATTATTGTTTCCAGGTATATGCTTGAGGTATGAAGTTGATATAGTGTGACATATATTAAGACAATGTGATAGTGATTGTGGCATTGTGACATTGACATAGGTAGTGATTGTGACATTTAAATAGAGATATAGTGATAAGGGCATTGTGATAGAGATATTGATTGTGATAGGAGGATAGAGGTAGTGATACAGTGATACAGACTAAAAGAGATAGTGATACAAGGACACATATAGTGATGCAGGAACACAGATAGTGATATAGGTGCAAGGGCAAAGATACATGTATAAGTTGTCAAATACAGTGATACAATGATCATTACATATTTTTTATTTTATTCATATACAGTCTCCTTCATGTTGATTCCCAAGAATTATGAGTTGGTGCTCACTGAGGATTGTAATATTCTCTACATGTTGGAGCTTGTGAACTTATGTGGTTGTAGCCTCCTTTTAGTTGGAGATGATAAACTAGGGGGTTGGATACTCCTTCTAGTTGGTGCTAGAAAATTAGGGAGTTGGAGCTTCCTTCCAAATGGTGTTGGTAAACACATTGAATGTAATATTCATATTATAAACACCATCTTTTGTGGTTTTCTCCCAATTTGGGTTTCCACATTAAATATCTTATGCATTGTGCATGATTTTTATGTGACGGTGAATGATATTATTAATGGTTAATGTTACATGTTAAAAGTGGTAAAAAGTGACCAATATTGATTCACCCCACTCTCATTATTCTTGAATATTTAAATAGTTGGTATCAGAGCAGGTTCCTTCAAGATAGTTTAACCACTGGAATGTAGATCCTCATGGAGAAGTATGCAAAATATTCTAAGCTTGGATCACCATTCTTTGATAGGTTGAATTATGTGGTTTGGAGCATAAGGATGAAGTTATTCTTGCATTCACTGGGGCTTGATGTTTGACAAGTTGTAGTAAATGGATGCACTCCACTAGAGAGAGATCCACCTATAGGTACTACTGAAAGAAGACGTTCTGAATGCAGTTTAAGGGCCATGAGTGTTATTTTCGGATGCTTAGTAGGTTAAAAATGTGTCAAGGTTATGCATTGTACCTCTATAAAAGAAATTTGGGACAAGCTAAAAAATGTGCACGAGGGAGATTCCAAAGTCAAAGGAGTCAATATGCAAACTTATCGAACACAATTTGAACACCTAAAAATGAAGGAATATGAATATATTGTAGCCTATTTTCTTCGAGTAGATGAAATTGTGAACACCATGGGGGTCTAGGAGAAAAGATTGAAAATTCAATGATAGTCTAGAATATTTTCATATCTCTTCAAATGAGGTTTGACTCTAATATCTCATCCCTAGAATAAAGAGAATATATAGATACTTTAAGTGTGGATGAATTGCATGGAATTATTATAGAATACAAAATGAGAACATACCAAGAAAAATCGACTAGAAGGGAAGCATCATTCAAGGCTTCCAAGGAGAAAAGGAACAACAAGCAAAAATCAAAATCTTGTTCATGTTCCAGTTGTAGTGATGACTTAGATGATGAAGAAGTATAAAATTTTGTGAGAAAATTAAAGCAAGGAACTGGCAAGTACAAAGGTAAGCTTCCTTTCAGATGTTTTAATTGTTGTAAAATTGGTCATTTTTGCTTCCAAGTGTCCTTATGCAAAAATGTCAGATAGTAATGAAGAAAATGAAAATAAATATCAGAAAAGGAATAAGAAATTTGTGAAAAGGAAGAGTCTCTACTCTAAATACCTTAGTTCCCCATTCGATGAAGATGATGATAGTTATGATGAATCAGGAAAACAACATGGATTTAGAAGAAAATACTAGTGATGATGAGGAAGACTATGTAGATGGAGAAGTATATCTTAAGGAAGAAATATTGAGTTCCTTAAGTGAACTAAAGAAAGGATGAAAAACAAGTTACTCAAAAAGGAGTTGGGTTAACTGAAGGAAATCTACGGAAGAAACCCTAAAGAGACAAAGACTATCTTTATAGATCTAAAAATTCAGTTGGAAGAAGCAAATATAATCGAAGAAACACTTAGAAGAAGAATGGAAGAAAATGAGAAGATATAGGAAAAGTTGGAAGATGAAAGAGTCTCTCTCATGAAGGAATCAGAAAAGAAGGACATCTAACAAAACTTTATTAATAGCACCAAAATATTGGATGAAATCATCACCAACCAAAGTCCATTTTATGATAAATATGGTATTGGATACAAAAAAGATGATGAGGGTTCAAGCTCTAAGATGACTAAAGGTAAATAAATACAAAGACATTATGCAGATGTTGTACAAGGTTCTCAACGTCAAAAAAAAGTGACAAAAAAGAGCCTTGAAGAACATTGTGCATGGTCGAAGAAACCACCAACAATAATGAAGTTTCAAGATTCTAACTTCAGAAGATCTACACCTACTAGAATACCTTCTACATCCAGGTACCGAAATAGTTTCTTTGGCATATGTTATTCTTGCAATAATTTTGGGCATAAGGCTATAAATTGTAGAGACTATCCAAAGGGTAGAAACACATGGAATAGAAATGGCTATGAAAACTTTAGGAATCATGATGAGAATCCTCATAAGGATATTGATAGAAGTTATAAAAAAAATTGGAGCTCTCGATTGTAACAAGTTTGGACACACATCCAAAAATTGCAGAAGTGGAATGATAGTGTCTTCAAAGGAAACTAGGAAGTTTCTAGAACAAAAGAGAACATGGGTAAAGAAGCAAAAAGACGTACAGATTGATGAATGTGGACTTTTCTTACAAGATTAGAGCAGTATAAGTCAATGGTGTGTTGATAGTGGATGTTCAAATAATATGACAGGTGACAAAAACAAATTTGTGGCATTAAGGAAATAAAAAGAGGGATATGTAACATTCACCAATAACAACTCAACCAAAATTGTGGGAAAAGGTAAATTTAGTCTTGGAAACAAAGATGATTTGGCAAAAAATGTTCTACTTATTGAAAACATGAAGCATAATCTATTGAGTGTTAGTCAAATGTGTGATCATGGACATGCACTCCTATTCAATTCAGAATATTATGAAATTAGGATAAAGGACTTGGTAGACTTGTGGCAACAAAAAACAGAACTCCAAATAACACATAGATGTTGAATGCAATTGGAAAGGAAAATTTTTGTTTGGGTAAGGAAGATGAAATTTGGATTTTGCATAAGAGATTGGGTCATATAAAATTTGACAATATTGTCAATCTTGGAAAGAAGCAGGCTACAAAAGAAATTCAACAAATCATAAAAACAACTAACACTTTGTGCAAGCATTGTTAGCATGGGATAAAAAAGAAGGTTTAATTCTAGACAAAGGAATATGCCACTACAAAGCCATTTCAAATTGTTCATACTGATCTATGTGGTACAAAAAGGACAAAAGGACTGAATGGTGAGTAATACTTCATGTTTCTCATTGATGATTATATAAGAATGACATGGGTGTGTTTTCTCAACAAGAAATCATAAGAATTTGAATGTTTTAGGATATTCAAGGAAATGGTTGAAATTGAAACTAATTTGAAAATCAATACCTTGAAGATCAGACAATGGCAGTAGGTTCACCTCAAATGAATTCTGGTATTTTTGTATAGAACATGGAATAAAAAGAGAATTTTCAGTAGCTGGAACTCGTTAATAAAGTGGAGTTGTTGAAAGGAAAAAACATGACTATACAAGAAATGACAAGAACGATGATGAATGAATCCAAGATAGTTGAAGTATTTTTGGTACAAGCGATACATACAACTATTCACATATTGAACAAATAAAATCTTAGAATTAGCAATGATAAAACACCATATGGACTATGGAAAGGAATACCAACCAATGTCAAACATTTCAAAGTGTTTGGAAGCCAATACTAGATAAAAAGTGATGACAAGAAAATTGGAAAATTTGGCTCTTGGGTAGATGAAGGCATATTTGTTGGGTACTCTTGCAAAAGTAAAGCATACAGGTGTTATAATCTAAGACTTGACAATATAGTGAAAAACATTAATGTGAAATTTGATGAAATTAGCATGCCAAAGATAGAGAAGGAAAGAATAGATTCAAACATCATTGACAAACCTAAAATTTAAGAACCAAAGTTTGAAGCAGAGGAGGAAGAAGAAAAATAATAAGAAGAAGAGAAGTAAGATGAAGAAAAAGAAGAAATCACTCAACATAATATTCATACTCTCTCTAGGACTCAACAAAATGTTCAAACACCTTTCAAGACATCAAATCCCCGCATTCAAAAGAATAATCCCTCAGAACTAATCCTCATGGAAAAGAGTGTTGGAATAGAAACCAGAAGTAGAATAAAATCTCATATGTTAGAACAAGGGAGCTTGTTGTTTCTATCCATAGTTGAAGCAAGCATCTTAGATAGAAATGATGAAAATTTGATCAAGGACATCGAAGAAGAACTAGATCAAATAGAGAAGAATGAAACATGAGAATTGGTGCTAAGTCAAAAGGATAAAAATGTGATTGGTACACAATTGGTTTTTACAAACAAGCTTAATGAAGATGGAAAGCTAACAAAGAACAAATAATGACTACTGTGCAAAGGATATCCCAAGTATAAGGGATTCATTTTAATGAAAAATTTCCTCCCATGGCTATAATGGAAGAAATCATGATTACCTTGGCTTATGCATGCAATAAAATAATTAAAGTATATCAGATGGATGTAAACTTTGCCTTTCTAAATGGAGAGTTAGAAGAAGAATTATACATTGAACAACCAGAGAGGTTCCTACTATCATAAAATCAAGACAATGTATGTAGGTTAAAGAAAGATCTGTATGGACTCAATCAAGATCCTCGATATTGATACTCAAGATTGGACATATATTTACAACAACACGGATTCAAGAGGGGACTTGCAGATAGTATTTTTTACATAAAGATGGATCAATACAATATGATAATTATTGAAGTATATGTTGATGAAATAATCTTTGGAAGTGATGATGACAAGATGTGTCATAAGTTTTCTAAGGACATGAAAAGTGAAGTTGGAGTTAGCACTAGTTAGCCACAGTTAGCCTTCAGTTACCTTCAAATGAATCACTATCAGTTAGCTAGCACATGATTTGCATGGATAATGCATGCATGCATGTGGAGGAGCGCTTTTGTTCACCTACCGCACTCAGTTGCACTGAGTTAACTAGTTGTTACTATCTGTTGGAGTTATTGGTCATCAGAGAGTTGATTTGTTGGACTCTGATATTGATTGGGAGACCTTGAGTTAGAGATTCAGTCAGATACAGTCTTATCCACTTGGAGAATTCAAATTCACTCCTCATGCATTCAAATTCTACCGATTTCTAATCTATTGTACATCGGATATTATTATGATGAATATACTGTAAATTCTCGAGCAATACTTGTCCATTTCCTGTGTGGTTTGTCTTGTTGGATTTGTATTTTCATTCTCCATTCAATTGCTATGGTATAATCAGAAATATCTGCATGAATATCTAAATGGAATTCAAATTCTAACATGGTATCAGAGCCTTCTCAAGCAGGTTTCATGCTTGTTTCTCCTCATCGAACATCAGAAGTAGCTGGGTTTCCACAGAAGTCCCCTATGAAAATTTCGTAGCTTTGGATTCATTCAGAGCAGCGGAGAGGGCATGATAGACCTTGAAAACATGTTCATGTCTGGAGGAAAAACATGATTTTAACAGTTCTTATGTTTTAGTTTTATTTGAAGTGAAATTGACAGGTGCTACGTATCTTGAAAGAAGTATTTGGTGTCTCCCTTCTAAAGAAATTATGAGTTCTCAAACTCCTGAGCCATGGATCCTCACAACTTCCAATTACTTTGATTGGAGGATTAATATGCAACTGGCCTTGTGCAAGAATGGCTACCATAGGATTATACATGGATGGGAGGCTGAACCTCATCAATCGGTAGAGCGGAACAAGTTTCTAAACCATTGTGATGAAGCATTCAGGTACTTATGTACTTATATTTCTAGAGATATCCTCTTCTATCTGGAATGATTGAGGACTCCTAGAGCATCCTGGGAGAATCTTGATAGCTTGTTTAACAACCAAGATGAGCTTTGGGGACACATTCTGGAGAATGATTTGGTATCTTTACATCCCAACAGTTTCAAGACCATTGAGAACTTATTTTCCAAATTCAAGTCTCTAGTGCTACAATGCAGACAATGTGGGATAGAGCAGAAGGATGAGAAAAATGTCCTTTCAATACTCAACAAACAAGGTCCTGAGTACTCTGTCTATGTCTCTATGTTTCATTCCAAAGGGGAAATCTTTCCTGATTGGAAACTACCTTCTCTAGATTCATTCTCTGAGTCCTTAATCAAAGAACAAGACAACTTGATTTGAATGGGAGTCATTCAGACTTCCAAATATCAATCTCTATTGGTTATTGACTCCTCCAAAGTGCAAGAAAAGGGAAAATCAAAGAAGAAGGATCCCAAGGTAGCTGATTCGAAGCCTAAACCAAATCAGTAAGCTTTCGAAGAGGCCTCAGGCTCTAACAAGAAGAAATTTGAAAAGAAGTTATGCCCGTATTGTGAAAAGGGATACCATCTTGAAGAACATTGTATGAGGAAGCTACTTGATGAGATGTTAACTCTTCTCAAGTAGCACAACATTGCTCCTCCAAGAGAAAAGAAGCCTGCTGAAGAAGCACCGACAGAAGATGCCGAAAGGTGTCATGCTTTGAAAGCAACTCTCTCTTCATCCTCATCATACATTATATATTCTGGAGCGTCCAACCACATGGTTGCTTCCAAATAATCCTTCTCTACTATTTCACTATCAAAGGGGCCTAATATTCACATGGGAGATAATTCCCAGATTCCAACAGAAGGAAGGGGCTCAGTCAGAGCGAAGCATGGTGAGTTCAAGAATGTCTTATATGTTCCCTCCCTTGCTGCTAACCTATTATCTATTTACCAAATGACACATACAGGCTCTCGCAAGATGGTCACATTCGATTCAGGCTCGGTTGGGAATATAGAAAAATCCACTCGAAAGCTTGTAGCGAAAGGTATTGCAAATCACTCTACCAAAGCTTATGAGTTTTCACATTTCTCGCTTGTTTCTCCTCCTAGAACTTTATTGTCTCATGCTAACAACACCAAAAATATTTGGCATGAGAGATTTAGCCATCTCAATTTAAAATATCTGAAGCAGCTCCACAATGATAACATGGTTGAAGGTTCACCCTCCGTCCAAACTTCTAATGGAGTATGTATTGGGTGCTTGGTAGGTAAACATCCAGAAAAGAAGTATGATGTTGGGAAGGTTCATAGAGCTATTTCTACACTTGATTTCATACAAAGTGATGTAGCTGGACCTATTCCCACAAATTCAATTAATGGTTGTAGGTATTTTTTGACCTTTATTAATGATTGTTCTGGGTATTGCTGGATCTACTTCATGAAGCTAAAATTAGAAGTTTTTGATACTTTTAAACGGTTTAAAGCTATGGTTGAGAACAAATTCAATAAGAAGATCAAGTCAATAAGATCCAATGGAGGAGGAGAATATGTTAAAAGATATTTCTAGAATTTCTGTGAATCATATGGGATTCGAATGGAACACTTAGTTCCATACACACCAAAACAAAATGGTGTGGATGAGAGGAAAAACATATCACTGAAAGAGATGGAAACATGGCTTCTCCATGGAAAGCATCTCCCTCATGTTGATGTAATTGTAAATTCGGAATGTATTCACTTGTATTTCTTATGTATTGTACCTCGATGTTTATTCCCGGAAGTGTTTGTAATGTAATTGAGTCATGTCATGCCCCGATGTTCTGATCATGAGTTTCTATAATGTAAACAAGTCATTTCAAGTCATTGTGGGTAACCCTCCTATTGATCAAGGGTTAAATTCCCCGCAGTTGTGGGGCCCTAGGGTTATTAGACTCTCCTAGTGAAGTCGGCCCTAGTGAGTGATTGTCAAGTCAAGAATTAGTATAAATAGAGAGTGAGCCTCTCTATTTATCAAAAAATCACTCACACTCAGTTGTAGCACATAGTTGAGGGAGAAGAAGTTGATGGGGCTAGAAAGAAAGAGGATACTGCTGTCGGGGGATCATCTTACTATTTTGCGGTTTTACTTTTGGTGGTGATTCTATCTTTGAGGAAGTTGTGGGGTTTTCTCCATTTATGGTTTCCCTAAGGAAAAACACTATGTTCATTGTCTCTTGTGTTTGATTTTTGTGCTTGTTATTCTCTTAGTTAAATATCCTAATATAATGCTAGCTTAAATGTTAAAAATCTAACATGGTATGAGAGCTAACCTGAGAAGAAGACACTGTGCAGTTGCGGGAAATAGGGATTCCTAATTTTTGTATCTCTCTCCACAAATTTTCAAGAAAAGAAGGTTGGGCTGACTCTCCTTCCAAGGACGCATCTTTCTGTCGAAACAGAATTTGATTCTGAGCTTTTTCAGTTTTGGACTCGACACTAATGCCGAAAATTAGGGCTTTCCACAGAAGTGGAAATTTTTAGTGATCCCAGGCCTAGATTGATCTCCTCCTCAAAATATAAGTTTAGAGATCAAGATCAAAGCATTTGGTTGGAAAAAAATCTGGGAAAGTCAAACCCTAATCTGCTCCTGAACCAACATTGCAGAAATTCAGCTCCAAATCGAGATCCAACATCTTGACCTGGTAAGATTTAAATATTTTGTATTTCCATTTGAGGTTCTCAGTTAAGATGTCTTATCATACCGAGCTTGATGAAAATCTTAAGGGAGCTGATAACATTCAAGCCTGGAAGTATAGGATCTCCCTGGTCCTAGAAGAAAATGAGTTGGACTCCTACATCAATGAGGAGGTTCTAGTTCCAGAGGAAGATGAGGCCAAGGCCTTACATAAGAATAAGTTGGTTATGGCTAAGAGGATTATTTTTGATTCAATCAAGGATCACCTCATACCACAGGTGTCCTCCCTCAAGACACCTAAAGCTACGTTTGATTCCCTAACCAAACTGTTTGAAGGGAAGAACATAAACCGGAAGATGAATTTGAGGAACCAGTTGAAGAATGTAAAGATCCCAAATGAGGAGACCATCCATTCATACTTTATAAGGGTATCCCAGATCAAATAAAAACTTGAAGCAGTAGATGAAGAAGTGGAGAATGCAGAAATTATGATGACAACCTTGAACGGTCTCCGTAGATCATGGGATTCTTTCATCCAAGGAATCTGTGCTAGGAAGAAGCTAATCAATTTCAGTAGACTATGGGAATAATGCTCACAATAATAAGCTTGAATAGCAGCTCGAGAAGAAAAGATGGGAAGTGAAGATCAAGCTCTCACAGTACACTCCAAGAAATGCAGAATGGAAAATGATCATCGCCAAGGTAAGCATTCTCATCAGAAAGATAATTTTGTGAAAAAAGATCCATCCAAACTTAGATTTTATACATTTGATGAAAGAGAACACTTTGCTAGAAATTGTCCCATGAATAAGAGTGGATATAAGAAGAAGAAGAAACCCAAAAGAATACATCATGCTCACACTGTTGAGGAAGATGAATCACGATCCTCCCAGAAAGAGAGTAAAACAAGAAAGTGAAGACTCTTCAAGTGATGAAGAATATGTTCTGATCTCCGCTCTCACGAGAACTGTCACACATGGAAGCAAAGATTGTCTTATTGATAGTGGGGCTTCCAAACACATGATAGGATTCAAGGAATCCTTTAAGAAACTATCTGAACATAATTCAGCCCATAAGGTGAAACTTGGGGATGACTACCAATATCCCATAAAAGGTAGTGGTGAATCCTACTACAAGATAGACTCTGGAAAGTCTATGAAAATGAAGGATGTCTTGTTTGTACTAGGACTAAAGAAGAATCTTCTCTCCATATCGGCACTAGATGCAAAAGGCATGAGGGTTGCATTTGTAGATGGCCAAGTCCTCATGTGGCCAAGAGGAAATGCTATTGACGACGCAATAGTGATTGGAGAAAAAGAAGGAGGATTATACAAATTGAAGGGCCATCCAGAACAAGCTTTGGTCCATGACACAGTAGAGCCAAATGAACTTTGACATAGAAGGCTTTCACATGTGCACAACAAATCACTACCACTTGCAAGCAAATCTGTTGAAGGAATCTTGAAATCATTCACTCTGATGTATGTGGTCCAATGCCATCTAGTTCTTTAAGAGGGTATGTATACTATGTTTATTTATTGATGATTTTTCTAGGAAGACATGGATATACTTTATGAAGAACAAAGATGAATTTTTCAACAAGTTCAAGGAATTCAAATCCTTGATTGAGAACCACATAGAAAACAAGACCAAGACCTTTCAATCAGATAATGGCAGAGAATTCACATCAAATTAATTCAAAGAGTTATTCAAAGATTTAGGGATTAAGAGGTAGTTATCCACTCCATATAATCCACAACATAATGGGGTTGCAGAAAGGAAGAATAGATTGATCATGGAAGTTGCAAGAGGAATGCTTCATGATTAAGATCTTCCCATGAATCTATCGGAAGAAGTTTCCAGAATAGCGGTGTATGTACAGAACCGTACTCCACACAGAGTACTCGAGAACATGACACCTGAAGAAGCCTTTTCCGGCAAGAAACCAGAAGTCAGCCATCTCAGAATATTCGGATGCCCATTGTACATACACATTTCGAAAGAAAAGAGGACAAACTTAGATCCTTCAGGAAAGAAGGGTATATTTGTGGGATACTCTGAAAGCTTGAAGGCTTATAGAATATACTTCCCAGGATTCAAGAAGATCGGCATCAGCAGGGATGTAACATTTGACAAAGACTCAAATTACAATAAATCCAAAAAGAGACCTGCTGAAGATCATAAAGAAATGGAAGCACCCATAATTTATGACACAACCATGAATGAAGAAACTCAAGAACCTATAGAGCCACCTCAGGAGAAAAATCCTCACAAGAGGAAACCTGCTTGCATACAGGAATCTATCCAAGGTGCAAAAAGATATGGGGCTCTAGAAGAAAATCATAGAGAAAGAAAGAGGACCAGGTCCTGCTCCGGGTATGTAGCTTTATTATGTGACTTATCAATAAAGAACCTTCCAACTATGAAAAAGCGAAAAAAAGGAAAGAATGGAAGGATGTTATGATCAAAGAGTATCAATCGATCATGAAGAATGATGTTTGGGATGTTTTCCCAAGACCAGAAGGGAAGTCTGTTGTAACTTCCAAATGGATATACAAGACCAAGCATACTGCAGATGGCAGCATAAAGAAATATAAAGCAAGATTCGTGGCTCGTGGCTTCTCATAGAAAGAAGGAATAGATTATGAAGAAACTTTTGCACCTGTAGCTAGATACACTTCCATCAGATCAGTACTTGCTCTGGCTATAGTGATGAAATGGAAGATACACCAAATGGATGTCAAGATTGCTTTCTTGAATGGTGTAGTGGAAGAGGAAGTGTATGTAGAGCAGCCACTTGGTTTTGAGACACATGATAGGAAGTCTCATGTGTGTAGATTGAAGAAATCCCTGTATGGTTTGAAACAGGAACCCAAGACATGGTACAATAGAATTGATGGGTTTCTATCTAGTTTGGGGTTTACAAAAATTAAAGCATATTCTAACCTTTACTACACGGTTGAAGATGGTAACCCAGTGATACTCCTACTGTATGTAGATGATCTGTTTGTAACAGGTATGGATGGGCTGATTGTTGATACGAAGAGTAATCTTGCTGCCGAGTTCGAAATGAAGGACTTGGGTATGATGCGCTATTTTCTAGGCATGGAGGTGTGACAGAATGTGGATGGAATCTTCCTCGGAAAAGGGAAGTATGTAGTAGAGATCTTGAAGAGTTTTGGGATGATGGACTGCAAGGCCATGACCACACCTATGGCATCAAATCTGAAGCTATTGAGTGATGCTTCATCAGAAGCGGTTGATGCTACGATGTATCATCAGATGATTGGGTCCTTAATGTACCTGATGAACACAAGACCAAATATTTTCATTGTTGTGAACACCTTGAGCCAGTTCCTAACAGATCCAAGACATGTTCACTTGATTGCTGCAAAGCATATGCTGAGATACCTAAGGGGTATAGTTGATTATGGGCTCAAGTATGAGGAAAATGAGAAGATTAACCTGGAGGGTTATGTTGATTTAGATTGGGTAGGCAGTGCCATCAATATGAAAAGAAATTTAGGGTGTTTCTTCAGTATGGGATCAGGTGTGTTCTCTTGGTTTAGCAGGAAGCAATCTTGTGTGTCACTGAGTACAGCTGAAGTAGAGTATGTCACATCTTGTTCAGCTAGTTGTGAGGCAGTATGGTTGAGGAAGATAATGTCTGATTTATTTGATCTCTAGTTGGATGCTACTTGTATATATTGCAACAACCAAAGTTGTGTGAAGTTTTTGGAGAACCCGGTGTTCCATGTCAAGTCAAAGCATATCAAGATCAAGTATCACTATATCAGGGATATGGTGTAGAAAGGAGCAGTGAAGCTTCAGTATGTTGTGACAGACGAACACATAACTGATTTGTTGACAAAGCCATTGGCTAGAGTGAAGTTTGAGTACTTCAGAGATAAGCTTGGTGTTCTCCAGATCGAGGTTCCCTCCGAAAGGAAGTGATGATTCAGTGAGCTATTCTGACTTGGTGAGAGGATTGGTTCTTTCCATGGTCAGATGTAAGGGATAAACCATTCTGTCATGATGAGAGGATTGGATTCTCGCATTTCAGATATGAGTGTTGAGCCATTCTGATGTGACTATAGGATTGGTTCCTACATGATCATATATAAGCGCTGAATGCCATTCTTGGAATGGAGGAACCTAGTCATTTATTAGGAATACTCTGTCTAGGACTGAGGGTCATTCTGATGTAACTGTAGGATTGGTTCCTACATGATCAGATGTAAGTGCAGGGTTTGTTACCACCTAAGTTGTACTTAGTGGTTGTTTATCAAGTGAGCCTGGTGAACCGGATAAGGATAACTTGTTCGGACTTCAGAAGACCTTTCGAAGTACTTCTGGGAAGTGCTTGTTGTACTATATCACATGTTCATACCCCTTGGGGGAATTGTAATAAATGTTCTAGCATGATAGTGTCTATAAAAGACTCAGTCTATTAGACTTTATTTGTCAATCCGATGAGCCCAAGGTGTTTTTTCCCTTGGTTATTATTGGTTGTTGAATAAACGACTGATAAATTCTGGGTTTTTCACTCCATACCTCCAAAGTTGGGGTGGTCAGCTTGGCATTTAGGCCTATTGAGGTTATTAGAGTCTATGTGTCAATGTATAAACATGCTATACATCATGGTCGAGTCATATGACCATGTCTAAGTCCCCCTAGGTTTTTTCAATTTTTCAATTTTTTAGGTTTTTCAGTGTTTTTTACTAAAAATTTAATTTTTCCAAAACTTAGGCTATTTTTTAATAGTTTAATTGGAAAAATTGATTTTGTAATAAAAGTGGGCCAAATAATCAGTTTCAGTCATGTAGGTGCTCATTTTCAAGCTAAGAGCACCATGTAAACCCATGGACCCACTATTTCCTAGTTTTGAGTGATTTTCCATCACTCAGGTCAGAAATCGCCAAAAATCAATTATTTATTATTTTAATTAATAAATTGATGAATAATGGAGCAAATCCAAAATCATAGATCAGTGTATTCTCAGCCGATTTGATTGAAATCAGTCAGATTTGAACCAGATTGACTGGATGTGACAAATCCTTGACTGAAGGAGGTGATCAAATCAGATCCAGAGTTGATCTTCAGCATCCTTTATGGGGAATTTCACCCTCCCTCTCTCCTCAACACGTTTTGGCTCATCTGGATGAGTTTTGGTGGATGCTTTAGTCAACAGGTTGAGGTGTCAGTCAGATCATCTCTCCGATTGACAATTGCACTAAGTGAGACTCAGATCTGGCTCAGTTAGACACAGATCAGACATTGATGGACTCTCCATCAGCATATTTGGTCTATCTCCTTGGGATTTGTTCCCCCCTGGGCTGGATCTCCTAGTTTTTGTATACATCCAAGCACAACATCCTCTTCCAAGCTAGTTAGAGCTAGATTGAAGGGCTTTCCATTGTAATTGTGTATTGACCATCATTTGTGAATAAATAAGCTTTGGAGGCTATACTATGTAGTGCATGTGATTGTGTGGATTCTTAGTGTTATGCTGCTAATGTGGTAACTACAATTTCTTTCCAAGTTCTGTGCTGTTTTCATGTTCTAGCTTCAAGGATTCGGTTGAATCAAGCAAGGGTGTAAACTAGGCAAGTTAGATTGCTTGATCTTTTTTATCCATATAATGTATGCTCAAGAATTTTAGTTACATGCTTAAATAATATTATTTTTGCATGATCTTTCATTTTTGTTGCTTTATACATCTATATCCAGATCTCATGAGGTGTTGTGCAGGCTTGTGTTGTCTAGTTGCAGGTTCCTGATTGGATGAATGTGTGTATCAAGATTGATGCCATTCCTTATCCAATAAGCTCAAGACTCTATCCCTCAGAACTCCACAAAAGGGCCTCCTTTCATCTTGCTCCATTCAAGCAACGAGCCGACCTTCTCTCCTCTTCTTCTCATTTCTTTAAAAAAATCAACTCTTTTACCCGGTTACTTTGTTCATAGCTTTGATTTTGTTTAGATATATCATCTTAAAAGTAATTTCAACATAGATCTATCTTCTCAAATCCCATAGTCTAGATCTTGCTCTTAAAAGGTTTCATAAGCTTTCTAGATCTAGCTTTAGGGAAATTGTCCCTTTTTGCATGTAATTTTAAAGAAAATCTGTAGCTTGCATGCATTTGATTTCTGTTTGCTGTACATTAAAATTTCATATTCTGCAATAAAAGTGCACATATTATTGGCTACCCAAAAGGCAAGCCAAGATCCCAAGGAAAGCCTGCTTTCCTTGGTTCCTTTCTACCTTTTTTAACTATTCTTAACTTAGTTTTTTTGGTTAAAAGTGAGCTGACCCAAAGGTAATTTCAAAGTGATTTTGGGAATATTTTAGTCTAATATGATTTCTGGTTTTTATCAGATGTGACAGAAAATAAAGGAAGCTGTTGCTCGAAAGTAGCCTCAGGAGCGTTCAAATCCCCCCAGGGGTCTCCCATTTGACTAAAACGTTTAATTTTCGCACTTTGTAAGATCTTGATTTCAATCCATATAAGGATAAAGAGGAATTATATCAGTTATATAATATTGTAACCGCTGTTAATAAAAATATTTTTTGAATATGCTCTTTCGAGCCCATTCCCCGTCCGCCCTAGGGGCATTTGCGTCTGTGTCTTTTTTTTTACTTTTTCGTTCATCTTTTTAATTCTAGCATAGCTATAATCTGCAGGGTAGTATACTTTAATTCATTATAAATTTCATATTCCATATTTTATATTTCAAAGTAATCTTAATACTTACCCCACGACTTCCTGATTGACCCGAAAGAGGAAAGAGATTCGTGGTAGGACTAATTAGAAAACTAAAATTGTGTATCTATTTTCTTTTCTATCTTTTCTATCATTTTCTTGATTGTGTATAAAATTAACCCCTCCTTGATTCCCCGATTGAGATCCACTTGGATCGAAAGAGGTTCCTGGAGGGTTTTCTCTTTTAACAAGAACACCCAGTTTAAAATTTACTAAAATTGACAAAACTCCGGTGTGTATGCTCTGCACTTGGCTGCAGTTCATCTGATCAGTCAAGCTATATCAAAAGAACTTGAGTGACTAGAATAATTAGGACTCACTCTCCCAAAATTAGAAACCATCAAGTGAAAATCCAACACCTAGATCACACCTTTACGGTGGCAAAATACCCAAAGGAAGCGGGAAATTCTGAAAAGTGACCTCGAGGCACCGATCTCTGTCACACCCTAACGGGTGCGTTATAAAAAATATCCCCAGAGACTCCATTCAGCCCACATATTCCTTGCGGGTAGCTGTGAAGGTTTAGTTTTGGACATACTCCAAGTACTCTCGGGTATCTGGAGTCCACCCCTTCGCGTAATTTTAATCAACTCACACCTCAAATTTAACTTAAAACGTACCAAGAGGCAATTGCAAAACATTCACTCCAAGCACATGCAAGTACATTGATTTTATTCTTTGACTCCATTCTAAGGCACTGGTTATTTTCTTGCTTTATATATATATTGTGTCTCAGCATTGTGCTTTCGTGTGTTCATTTTTGTATCTTGTCATCTTTGATTTTCTATAGCTAAATTTCAAACTCCTAAACAACTCCTTCAGTTTAACATCACCATACTAAGTAATTATCCTTAGTAACTTAATAGGGTCTACCCCCATTGGCTTCGTTAGGAGTTGAGCCTAAATGGAGGAGTCAAGAACAAGGTGACATCCTTGACTCAATACTTGCCCCCAAGGACACACCGAGTGTCTTGAAGATTTCTGCCATGTGACCCAGGTGTGTGAAAGGTGGAAACAGGTTCATTCTGATGTGACTATAGGATTGGTTCCTACATGATTAGATGTAAGTGCAGAGCCATTCTAAGGCGATTGTAGCATTGGTTCCTACATGATCAGATGTAAGTGCAGAGCCATTCTGAGGTGATTGTAGGATTGGTTCCTACATGATCAGATGTAAGTGCAGAGCCCTTTTGAAATGTAGGTAGGATTGGTTCCTCGCATGGTCGAATGTAAGTGCTGGTCCTTTCTGACATTGGTTGTCAGATGTGAGTGCTGGGCCTTTATGACAGAGTTGTGGGATGTGTTCCCACATGGTTAGATGTGAGTGTTGGGCATGCCTTTTTGATATGATTATAAGATTGGTTCCTACATGATCAGATATAAGTGCTGGGCAGGCCATTCTGACTTAGGGTCAGATATAAGTGCTAGAAAAGACCTACATGGAGGCTAGGCCTACAACCATCATGAAAAAGGGCTGGCTCTGTAGAACTTCCTATGATGAGAAGAATCAAGAGATAACACCTGTGATGATGATCCAACAAAGATGTTCCAGAACCAGAGATGATACCGATGAACTGATGATCCAGATCTAGTGGCGATGATCCATATTGAGTGATGATCCAGATCCGGATGAAGATGACTTGAAGATGAAGATGACGAGGACTCAATGCTGATCCAGATGATACACAAAAGAAGACTTGTGCTGATAAATTGTGGTGAGAGAATACCTTCCTAGTTAAGAGGTAGTATTGTTGTAATTGTAACTTCAAAATGTATTCTCTTGTATTTCTTATGTATTGTACCCTGATGTTTATTCCAAGGAGTGTTTGTAATGTAATTGAGTCATTTCATGCCGTGATGTTCCAATAAGGAGTTTCTATAATGTAAACAAATCATGTCAAGTCATTGTGGGTAACCCTCCTATTGATCAAGGGTTAAAGTCCCGGCAGTTGTGGGGCCCTATGGTTATTAGAATCTTGTAGTGAATTCGTCCCTAGTGAGTTATTGTCAAGTCAGGAATTAATATAAATAGAGAGTTAGCCTCTCTATTTATCACACACTCACTCACACTCAGTTGTAGTGCATAGCTGAGGGAGAAGAAGTTGCTGGGGCTAGAAAGAAAGAAGCTACTACTGTCGGGAGATCATCTTACTGTTTTGGGGTTTTACTTTTGGTACTGATTCTATCTTTGAGGAAGTTGCAGGGTTTTCTCCATTTATGGTTCACCCTAGGAAAAACACTGTGTTTATTGTCTCTTGTGTTTGATTCTTGTGCTTGTTATTCTCTCAGTTAAAGATCCTAATATAATGCTAGCTTAAATGTTAAAAATATAACACCTCCTTCTCTTTGGGTTGAAGCAATAAACTGTGCTTTGTATTTGGAAAATAGGATGCCCCACAAATTAGTGGTTGGGGTGACTCCATTCGAATAATTGCATGGGTATAATCCCAATGTCTCTCATCTGAGAGTTTCTAGTTCCAAAGCTTGGGCCAGGATACCACTTGACAAGAGAAATGCCTTCCAAGCCCAAAGTAGTGAATGCATTATGTTGGGATATGCAGATGATGCAAAATATTACAAAATGATAGAGGTTTCCACTAGAAGATGATTCATTGAAAGAAGTGTCCAGTTCAAACAAGATTAGCTGCATGATACTCCTCCACCAGCATAGGAAGGTATAGCTAATTCTCCTCCTAATTTTTATAATGATGATCACGTGCTACAGGGTTCAGATTTAGATGAAGAAGATCACATACAACATGATCATGTTATTGATACTGAATCTCAAGAGATTCTAGATCTAGATCCAGTACCCATTCCAAAATAGAAGCCTAAACCTAGATGGGATCAAAATCTTCTTGATGCAGCTAGAAGTGGTGTTGGAGTTCCAGAAGACAAAAGAAGAACTAGGTCCCAGTATCAGAATGAGCATGCTACACTATTTCTCACAAAATGGTGCAGCAAAGTTCCAGTTCAGTGCTACTTGATGATGGAGAATGATCAGCTACATGGCCCACAGAAGCAAATATTTGATCACTCCCTACCTTCACCATCCAACAGAACCAAACATACTCATCAGTTCATAAGTACATTGAGAGGTCCACTGATGGACCATGCTACTACATAGAGCTGCAATTTTTTGCTCAAATTATTTTTCTAAGGAGGAAGCTTCTTGCTTCTAAATATAGCTTGCAGATTGCTATTTTCTTGCTTTTTTTTGAGGGGCAGTTTTTCCCATGAGGTTTTCCTCCATTTCCTTAGTTATACTAAGCAACATTTTTATTATTATTATCTTCTATATTGTATTTGGGTAACCTATGGTCTTGTCAGCATGGCCCACAGTTGTCCTAGTTAGGATTCAGGGGGGTGTTAGGATTATTAATCCTCCCTTGGTCAAATGTCTATTAGATTAATTATTGACTAACTTAGGAACCTTAATTTATTTAAATGAGTCCACTAATGAAATTGGGTCCACATGGCCCAATGGGGCCACATGTACCAATCATTGAAGTGTGGGGGACAATGCTAGAGGTTAACTTCCACTTGCTGTATGTGCATGCATCAGTGGGGGCGCCTCCTAGACCAATCCCTACATTTTAGGAACCACCGGGAGTCCAGGAACCAACCTACTTCAGTTAGTTGGAGTTAGCACTAGTTAGCCATAGTTAGCCTTCAGTTACCTTCAAATGACTCACTATCAATTAGCTAGCATATGATTTGCATGGATAATTCATGCATTCATGTGGAGGAGTGCTTTTGTTCACCTACCACACTCAGTTGCATTGAGTTAACTAGTTATTACTATTTGTTGGAGTTATTGGTCATCAGAGAGTTGATTTGTTGGACTCCGATATTGATTGGGAGACCTTGAGTTAGAGATTCAGTTGGATACAGTCTTATCCACTTGGAGAATTCAAATTCACTCCTCATGCATTCATATTCTACCTATTTTTAATCTATTGTACACTGGATATTACTATGATGAATATACTGTAAATTCCTAAGCAATACTTGTCCATTTCCTGTGTGGTTTGTCTTGTTGGATTTGTATTTTCATTCTGCATTCAACTGCTGCAATATAATAAGAACTCTCTGCCTAAAGATCTAAATGGAATTCAAATTATAATACTATAAATATTCCAAAGAATATAGTTATGCATTGCAAGAAACAACACATTATTATCAAGTATAAGATTATGTGAGAACAAGTTGCAGAAAAGAATATCAAGATGGAATATATTGGGACAAAGGAACATATTGCATACATATTCAAAAAGCCTCCCCCAAGAGAGACATTTGAGTATCTTTGACATGGATTGGGAGTAATCCCTTCTCCAAATTAATAAAGCTTTATAAAAGGTAGATATATTGTAAGGGGGAGTTTTTTTTCCATTGATTTCAAAGGGGAAGATACATACTTGAAGAATGAATATAGGGGGAGCATGGTCCCAGAGGGAGTATTATGGTTGTCATCAATGACAAAGGCGAAGATTATTGAATAAATTTTTCATTGATGTCAAACTCTATATATGATATGTCCTCCAAAGAGGTCCCCATATGGTGGAGTGGTTACGATGACTCTCATGGGAAGAAATTTTGTGATGTACATGTATGGATCAAAACCCTAAATAAGTCTCTAAGGTTTCCCCTAAGAATTGAAATAAAATGTGAAGAAACCCATAAAAATGGTGTTTGGTCCACTTTTCTATGAGTTTTGGGTTACACGAACCATGGTGGAGAAGGACCTAAAAAGTCCCCAAAGTTGGTATGAAGCTTGAAGTACCCCAAAAATAATAATGTTTGTTCCACATGACCCCAACAGTTGTGTTACTTTGTCCCATTAGACCAATTGAAGTTGTAAGGATCCCCAAAAAATAATGGTGCATCCACCAATTATGATTATGTGGTAAGGCCCTAGGGACCCATTTAGATAAGACTTAGAGTGAGATTGAATTTTTGGCCCGAATTTTCATGATGGGTCCTTGAGGTGGACCACTAAACTTTGAGACCCCCTTAAAATATGAAGATCTGCAAATTAAGGATGAGTTTAAGGAGACACTAAAAGAAGTTACTAGATCATGATGAAGTGTATAAATAGAGGGAAAAACATTTCAATTCATCATTAATCAAGTGTCTCTTTCTATTGCACATATTTGGATATAAAGTGCGAAACGTTTTGGAGGAAAACTTTTTGGGCATCTTTGAGTATTGAGGAGAGTCACGAAAAACAACATAACTTTCTCCTATGGTATCGGAATTACAAAATTATTGGCTCATTGGAAATATCATTGCAAGGGGTATGTCATGAATCTATATAGATACTCTTTTGGTTTCTATATTGTCTGTTCATATTGTGATTTCAGAAAAGGTATGGTTCATGCTTGTGGGTTTCTCTTGATGACACATGTCTTTCATCGATAGATCTCATCTTTGATCTTGGCATGTGAGACTCTCTCTTGGTATATCTATTTGAAGTTTTTGAATATGGTATGGAGGATATAATGATGGTTATATTGGCATACATTTTTTATGGTTCTTGTACATGGGTCTCTCTTGTTATGGTCATGCTTATCATGGACTAGGTTCTATCTTGTTGATTGGAAAAGGTATGAAGTTTGTACATGTTCTTGTGATTATATCTTGTAATAATTGATGGCAATCTTAGCATAGATGTTGGTGTACAATCTAAGATGATCATGACATAGATATTGGTGATTTGTTTGTATATATTATGGTGATTATCTAGACATATTGTATGATGGTCTTTGCATAGATCATACTGATTGTCTTGGCATAGTCCATGTTTATGTTGTCACATATATCTAATCTCTTGGAATGTTAAATGTTTTGGAAATGTATATGATGTAAAATTTGAGCATCCAAATGAAATCGATGGATGATTGTTTCTGGGTATATGCTTGAGGCATGTATATGCTGATATAGTGTGAAATATATTGAGACATTGTGACAGTGATTGTGGCATTATGACATTGACAATGACATTGTGACCGAGGTAGTGATTGTGACATTTAGATAGAGATACAGTGATTGGGGAATTGTGATAGTTTGACATAGGTAGTGATACAATGATATATGATGAAAGAGAGAGTGATACAACGATAGAGATAATGATACATGAACAAGGATAGTGATATAGGTGTAGGGAAAAAGATACAAGTACAAGTTGTAAAAGATAGTGATACAATGTTGATTGCAGATTGTTTCATCTATTAATATCAGGGTGCTAGGATGATGCAAGGATAGGATATTGTAGTCTCCTTCATGTTGGTGCCCAAGAATTGTGAGTTGGTGCTCACTGAGGATTGTAATCCTCTCTATAGTTAGGAGCTTTTGACCTTATGGGGTTGTAGCCTCTTTCAGTTGGAGTTGGTAAACTAGGGGGTTTAAACCTCCTTCTAGTTGGTGCTAGAAAATCAGGGAGTTGGAGCTTCCTTCCAGTTGGTGCTAGTAAACACATTGAATGTAATATTCATATTATAAACAACATATTTTTTGGTTTTCTCCCATTTGGGTTTTCACATTAAATCTCTTGTGCATGATGTATTATGATTTTTATGTGAAGGTGAATGATATTGTTAATGGTTAATGTTACATGTTAAAAGTGGTAAAAAGTGACCAATACTAATTCACCCCCACCCCTCTTAGCATTATTAAATATTCCAACATATACACGTTCCTACAAAACTTCTAACTACAAACCTAAATTTGAATAACGATAGGAAAATCTTACGAGTGAATAACACATTCCTAAAAAACATTCATATAACAAATTCTACATGTTTGAGTTTAAAAAATTACATTGTAAACTGATATCATATAGAGGATTGAAATATGGACTATAAGATATCGATGTAACATTTTCTTTTCCTACAAATACATAATGCAAGTAAATAAATTATATGAAACCACTTGCAATAAGGAATACACTTCAACAATATTTTCTACAAGCCTCCTTAGGTAATAGAATCACCTCATGATACTTATTTGGCAAGACAAAATGCCAATCTGAGTATTTAGAATAGTTTTCAACAAATTGACATCAAATGGAGGTATGATGTAGGAATTCAATTGTATAGCTAAAATAGTTTAGTTCTTTTATGGATTTTGTACACTAATAGATTTGTAGCCGTGTAAGAACTATACTTACTATTAATTTCATGGTTAAGTTAAAAGTTTATTTAGATCTAGAATTTAGTTTCTATGGAGGGTCAAGTAATATTATTTCCCTAAATGGACCTCTTCTTGTGTGATAGAGTGATTTTTACTTTGTTCCTTGTTTGTTACAAAAGGAAAAGAAAACCTTATTTTAACATATAAAATATAACTTCTTTTTCGGTGAGTTTCTCTTGGAGTTAGGTTCCATAGTCAAATAGAGTGCTCCCTTACTTGTTTTGTGAGCATAAAACCTTTTGAATGAGACCAAGCTTGTGTCTTATATCACTGATGTAAAATTATATAATAAATTCTATTTAAGGGTGCTATCTCAATGGAAGAGAACCTACCATATATGCAGGAAACTAGTGGATTTATTCCTCTGTGCCATATATATATATTCTAAAACTAGTAAAAATAGATAATTACCACTACAAAAATAGAGATAAATGACCCAAAATTAGACAAAAATCCACATATGAATGACCACTGGTGGAAAATTAGCAATCGTTGATCATGCGACCAAACGCGTGGTCATATTTAGTTTGATCACTTATAACTTATCTTATGGTTCTATATTTGGCCATATATTTGGTCATTAATTATGAAAATTAATGACCAAATATACGACCAAATTAGCGACTGAATATACGATCACAATATAAGCTATAAATGACCAAGTTAAATATAACCACTTTTTTTGGTCGCATGATCAATGACTGTTAATTTGCCACCAGTGGTCGCCAAATCAAAAGTGGTCATTTATATGTGGATTTTAGTCCTCTTTTGATCATTGATCTCTAATTTTGTAATAGTGGGATCTTAATGGGCATAGTATTTTTGTGATCTTGTGTATATCCACAACCCACCCCTTGTAATTCACCAATGTCGAAGTAGTTGATATGGTGACTTAAAAGAAATTGAACCCATGATTTCCTATGAAAATACAATGGAACCTCCCTATTATTGTGGGGATGTTTGTTGAACATCATGAACCACCTATCCATCTAGTGGTCCATAATATTTTGGAAGTTGCACCCATCCATGTCAATGCATATCTTTGCCACTATTGGGTGTGTTCTAGTTCTTGGGTCGATAAATAAGGAAAACAATATTTGTTTTGAAATATTAATATATTTGATCTAGTTTCTATCTAAACCCATCCTATAATGGTCAAATATCATGTCCCTTTAATTGAAAATATAGATAATTGACCTAACACATGAATGATGGAAGCAACACTAGTACAAAATGAGAAATTAATGACTAAAAAAATGACTAAAATCAGGCTATAAACGACTATTTTTGAGTCGACGACTAAAAGTAGCTAATTTCCACTATCTTATAGCTAGTCGTATTTCACTTAGTCATTAATAGCTTGACTTATTAGTCAATGATTTAGTCATTGACAGACAATGATTTAGTCATTGATAGTCAATGATTTAGTCAGTGATAGTTAATGATTTAGTCATTGGTAGTCAATGATTTAGTCACTGATTGCAACAATTAATGACCAAATATATGAATAAATAAACTACTCGATGATAGCATATTAATGACTAAGCTAAATGCGACTAAGATATGGGAAATTAGCTACTAATAGTCGTATATATGCGAATTTAGTTGTTTTTGTAGTCACAAATTTATGATAGGGCACAAGGGAATCGAACCACCAACCTCCTGCCTATAATTAGGCAGGCGCTCTACCATTGAGATAGCACCCTTTAAGAATTTTTTAATGCTTGAAAATGATGATATTCATACAAATTTATGATAAATAGAGAAGCTAACCTATCAATATTTGAATTAGCATGACTATATTTCAAAATTGCATGAGAAATTTCCTAGAGTAAAGCTAATACAGGGTGCTCACATCCAAATTAACTAATGAAAAAAATGGATAAAACTTTCAACTCAAATTCTAAGAGCTTATGAGACTTACTCACAGAGCCTGGCAGTATCTTTATACACCTTCATAGCTTGAGTTGTTTATCTATGCTTTGAATTGTCAGAATTGCAAGGCTCTAATAATGAAGCACCGTGAAGAAATTTTAAAGCCACTTGAAAGTAATGACCAATATTGATTTCAAGGTTGCTACCTCCCATAGTCTGCAACATCTATTGCAGCTATTTTAGACTTCTAAGGAAGTTAGCATTTTAAACATTGGATTGGATCAAATCACAAGAATAATTTTAGGCTATGTATAGGTGGAGAAATAAGGATAATTAATGTCAAGAAGACCTTCAATCTATTTGTAGAGTGTTTCATATCCTCATCCTATTTCAGTACAAAACTTCCTGTAGCTTTCCCATGGTCTCTTCTAATAGGACTTGCAGCAACTGCTACGTCATGATCCCTTCCTGTAACTCCATTAGATGCACAATTCGACAGATTACTAATAGTCATCAGGGCCAATAATTATCTTCAACTATATACATCCCTTAAGTAATTAAATGATTTCTTTCAACTTATATACTTCTATAATAACCTTGCTTTTGAGGTAAATTCCAGCAACAATACAAGGGAATGAACCCTCAGTTACCCCCAATAAAACTAGGACATTGCAACAAGAAACACTAAAACAAGGGGATGAACCTTCAATTAACCCAAATAAAACTTGGACATTGCAACAGGAAACAGTAAAATAACAACAAAGACTTTTTATGTACTCAAGAATAAAGAACCCTGTCAAACAATGTTTTTCTATAGAATTTACCTCATCTTCAAAAAGATATCCATCAAGTACAAAAACCCCATAACTGTCATCATCTTCCTCATATTTAAACTTATCTGTGACAACCTCACTATTTTCTTCCTCATCATCCTTGTCACAGTCAGAAAGGCTTTCCCCGGGATCTTCCTGAAATTTTTAACAAAGTAAGAAAGTTAATAAAAATACTACAAATACTCTTACCAAATAGATTTAGTGATGAGTACCTCTTCCCATTCTTCATCACTATCATTCTCATAGTCCAAAGAAGAGTCCTTCCTGAAAGGATTTCGAGGCCCAATGCCATCATTGCATCAAAAACAAAGAGTCAGAAACAAAACTTTCCCTATTGTCTACTGCAATATTAAGAATCCATGAGCCTCAAGGTGTTTCAGATGTTCCTCATCATGGGCTATCAAAATTAAAACACAACCTGTTGCTTTGATAATTAATAAACTTAAAATTATGCAAAGTATATTCACCTTTTCTTTGAGAAGATTCCATAATAAGAAGGTCTATGGCTATGATTAAACTGTAAAATATTTCTTCTCTTATTGTGACACCTCTTTTCTCTATGTACAGTGGTATTCCCATTATTGCAAGGCAAACCGTCACTCAAAACTTCTTCCCAGTCATTTACAAGGATCTTTGACATGAACTCATGATTTTGAACCTCACTATACGTCCATTTTTTGTTTGTAGAGGATTGCAATTTTGGCAGCGCTACAGCTTCAGCAGATGCCCCCAGCAACCGAAGTTCATTGAACAATGCAACTTTGGGTATACTCCAAATACCCCAACTTGGATTGCTTGACCATTCTACATCAAAATAAGAGATGTTGGCAACATTGAATATATTTTACAAACAGTACATATCCAAAAGGATAAATCTAACAACATACAATTGAATTGACTTGCAAATTGATCCAATGCATAAATATGTGATTGAGAATCTTACATCTGTGCATTATTTTTCTGAATCAATTCTGCAACTATAGCACGAATACTAATCTCATCATCATCTTTAGCAAGCAATTCCTCAGCTTTGGCTACATATATTTTCCCACTTCCTTCTGATTCCAGTGATAACAGTGCTGATAACATTGTTGTTTGTAAATAGGAAATACACACACACACACACACACACACACACACACACACACACACACATATATATATATATATAGTTAGCTTTTGAATACTGTATGTAAGAACACCAAAGCTTAGAACAGGCTGGAAACAATTTGGGCTCTTCTTCATTGCAGTGGTCTAGCCTGTTGACCTAAGGCGTTTTGGGACATGGGAGAAGGTAATCCAACTTGATTTTCAATTTGTCCGTTTTTTTAGGAACATTTGAGCCCTTGGGTATCCAATATTTTGAGACTGCATTTCCTCATCACTCTAGGTGGAAACCCTCCTAACTTCACAAAGTTGTGAGACTACCTTTGATACAATGGATGGTCATAGACATATAAGTCATATTTCATGTAAAATAGCAAAAATTTTGCATGGTAATAAGAAGGATGGTGCACAATACTGAAGATATTCAAGTAGCAGTATCCCATTTCAACAATAGATTGTTTTCACAATTACAATTTCAATTGGTTCGAAATTCAGTGATGGAACTCAAAGTGGCAATACAAGGTGAAAATATTAAGAAAAGTGTTGCAGTTTTAGACTTAGCCAAATGTTCAAATTAAAAAACTTCTCCCCATTAAGACTCAGTTAGCTCCATAAAGGAAGTGGCTATGGAGGAAGACACAGTCCAACAGAGACATGGAGATATGGAAAATGAAGAAACAACTCTAGTGTTTCAAGCAGAGGATGAGCTGGAAGCCCACAGTGGGAAAGATTTTCACTGAAAAATTAAGGTTTTATCTATTATTACTTGATAATAGAATTAGGGAAGTTATATTGAAGTAAGGCATTCAGTTTTGTGAAGAAAAATGTAAGGTTAATGCTTGTTGTAGACAGACATCTGCCAATTTTCATATATTTTAATTTCTCGTGCCTTCATTCCTAGAGTTAGAACACGTTTCTCACATGGGATCTTCTTAGCAATTTATTTTAGGGGTCATTCATGCCCATACCACTATAGAATTTAATATTATTTTTTTAGCAAGTTTCTCATGCTTGCATGTGGCATGCAATATTTGGCACATGCATTGAAGGTGAGAGCTTAATAAGGGTACTTCCAGATTTCTGAGACTTTTGTTTTTGGTAAACCTTGTATTTATTACTTTTAGAAATTTCAGTTTTCAGACATTGATCATGTTTGTAGATACACATTATGGACAAATGATATTTTCAAAAGGGTACTCTCATTTTCTAAGATTTTATTTTTAGGAAAGTTCCTAGTTTTAGAAATTTCATATTTTTGGATACTAGTCATGTTTCTTGATACCATTTATGGCAAAGACACAGAGTATAAGGAAGCAGTCAGTGCATCAATATAGTTCACATGGATTTTCAATGATCTAAACCTACAACAAGTTCAGGCCATTCCTCTCTCTTCTGATAATCAGTAGTGTATAGAACTAAAAAAAATAGTGTTTCTTGCAAGCACCATGGACATTAAGATTCATAACTACTACATTAGAGAGCATGCATAGACAAAGGGGATTTAATTGATCTATTGCAGATTTCAAGATCAGAAAAACCCTAATTGAAAGACTTCCAAAACCCTAAACCCCATTCCTATTCAAGATATGATTTATCCGTATGTCAAGATCTGCTCTCAAGTTTTGATCTATCAAGGTCTTATCTGAAGGTTTGATCTATCGTGGTCAAGGTCTGATCTATCATTGTGTGCTACATCAGTTAGAAGCTAAAATTTTAAAAATGGGTCAAACATTATTGTTTTTCTTCGGTATGTAGGCTACCAATCTCTTCAAAAGACTAGTTTCAGCTTCTAGGAAGCTCATCCTCAGTAGCCCCATTGCTCAATGGCTTATAATTGTGATTCAAGTGAACTAAACAAACTAAAGTGCATTTGCTTGATGTTTGTTTTATTGTGCTGCCTTATGTATTTGGTTGAACATAAGTGAAATATATACTACTGTAATTTATACTTCAGATTGAGCACTAAGGTTGAATGTTCATAGGAAATAGACCTAGCAAACATCAAGATTGAGGTGAAATTCCTGAATTTGCATTAAACAATGGATTTTTAAAATTTTCACATTGATCAACTATCAGGCTGGGGAAATTGCCATGACAAGGAAAATACAACACCATTATCTCAGCCATTTTTGTTTTCGGCCACCTTCATCAAAAGGTCAAAATAGATGATTGGAACCTCCCTGCCCCTAAAATGAGCCAATGAAAATAGTTAAATACATGAGGCCATGATGATCATGATCAAGATTCATTAGAAGATGGTTAGGCCATGGTGGAAAGCTAATGGTAACATCCTTTTCATCCTAGTTACCTGTTTTGATATGTGCATGATCAAACGGATTTTGTTTGTAAACATTATGTTATGTTAAACTTTAGAAAAACTTTCTTGGAAAAAATGTTAAATATTTAGAACTTTGAAAATTTATGGTAGAATCACAGCTTTGAAGGAATTATGTACTCAGAATGGTAGTTTGTTACTCTTTTAAAATGTCATAAGGAACTTACAGCGGCAACTCAATTGGTTTATTGAAACCATAGCCTTGCAGTATATGTAAAATGTTTTTGAAATTAATGATATCTATTTTTCAATTAAAAAAAGGTGTGTTCGCCAAACATTAAATAAATCACCATACCTGAGAGAACTCATCAGCAAGAAGTTGAGGGCTGCACCATGTTGTGGTGAATGCCTCGATAGAAAATGTTGCAGGTAGATCCTATAAACTAGTGAACCCATCATGAAAATATGTTGGTAGAACACGAAGCATCAGTCCAGAAACTGCACCAGCAAGTGTAGCCATTTCCTCTATCCCTATTGGCCATAACTCATCCACAAAAATAGATAATGAGTTTGTTGTAGTTGATTCTCTTGTAGTAGATGCAACATTGGTTGCTTCAATTACAGCGGCACAACCTTTCTTCTTTAGACCATGTGATGAGCTTTGCTTTAATGGTATATGCCGAAACAGGAAATCCAACAATGTTGAAGGACTGCCAAAATCTTGTACATATTGTACCATTCGTTCCCTTACTGCTGATAGAGAAGGCACTGCTTGAAGATGAGTAAAACTAAATGACCATGCTAACATATATCAGACCTACAAATGTACAATATAATACACATGAGAGACATAAATGACAAACCTACTACATATCAAAAGTAACATTTCAAAACCTAACTTGAACAAATTTGTATTGCAGTAAAATTTTTAGTTAAGGCACATCAGGCTTGCATTACCTGATTATTTGCAGTTAAATGGTTTTCAAAAAGATCCAATGGTGGTGTCTAAAGAACACAATGAAGCTCATCCCTAATGAAATATGGTTCTTTTGAATATGAATCAATGTATGTAGTTTTATCAGTCTCTCCATTTTGTGCAATGCTTTCCTTTGATCGAGAGATAAGAAATTTTGTGATTCCAAAAGGATGAACTGGACCAATTGAAAGAAAATTATAGGCATATTGTTGCAAGCTGAAATAAGATGAAATGAAAATAGAATAGCATACAAAGCATTTATTCCTCCTTTTCCTAGTCCCCACATGTCGGTTTCATGCATTACTGCATCCCTTTCTCAAGATGGAGTACTAAGAACAATAGTAGAAACATTTTCCCAGAAGTGAACATCAGGCTGTCATGATAGCGCTATTACAGCTCCAGCAGCCTCTCCTACACAAGAGATTGATGCAATTGATTCAGCTATACCTGTAGAAAAAAATATCCGAAGAATGTCTTCAAAAGCATGGGCTTCTGCTCTTTCCTAGTTGACATCCTGTAAGGAGTTCAACGAGCTGGTCATTTCCACTCTGTATAGATTGTGAAGTCCAAACAGAAGACAGAAAATGAAAACAGTTGTTTCTACCATATCCATTGGACAATCCTTGGACCTATTAACTGCATTTTCTATTAACTTTATTGTAATATCAACTTCTGTTCTTGTAGAAACATTGATATTCTTCACAACATCATGAATTCCCTCTGACAATTCCTCCATGTGTCCAACTAATGACTCTAGCCATTTTGTGCAGTTGAGCAAGTACAAAAACCCATTCATTTTCCCCAAATTATTTCCAATAATACCCAATATTAACTGCCATTAATTGAGCCAGACTCAGTTCTTTGGCTTGTTCCCATATTATATCTCTACTTGACAATGTAGCCAAGGAGGCCAAGAACATTTCTCTTTCTTGTGTACTTGTGTCATCTACAGACATCATCCTCAAGGTTTCCATCCCACCAACTGAACTCAAAGGAAGACATGACACTACCACACGAACCCATTCTTCTACATATGCAACATACAAGAGCAAAATATTATGTTGGCAATGTCTAATTTCCAAGAAAACAAGCAATAGCTTACCCTTAACATGATAAAATAACTGATAGAAAATCTCCTCAATTTCATACAAGTAGCCAATCAAATTAACAATGATTTGTCAATAAAAGTTTCCATTCACCTGCCTGTTCCATTTGACATAATATTAAGGGTGGTCCAGAAATATCTCTTTGTAGCCACTATCATGTGCCCTCTTGCATGTTTCCTGTATTCACTTCTGCCAAAGAAAATTATTGATTGATTTCCTTTGAGTTCCCAATTTTGTTCCACACCATTAGCACAAGGATTTGGAAAATATGTGGTATAATCTTTGTAAAGCTGTTGACAGTAGATGCGTTTTGAAACTCCTTTTTCAAGAAATAATGTAGTAAGCGAGAAGTATCTGCCTTTGTCCAAACACTACTATCATTTAACAACACTGCAAGTAACATCACCAACGCTTGCAAGAATGGCTCCTAAATCTTATCCACTTCATTATCAAAGATAAGCCAGGAATTTAGAGGGTAGGATTTACCCAAAGCGATACCTTTTAATGCCCCTACAAACAATATATTAATGATAGAGTTTATCATAATTTGTTGAGGATAACTTTGGTATCTTTTTGCACATTCACATAAGGATGGCAAGAGATATTGCACTGCATTGCCTCCTGGTCACTTCCATGTGCATAAAACCTCTATTTCACGCCATATTCTATAGGAAGAAATTTCATTGCAAATTGTAATGCTCATGTTCTCCATTGTGATGTGTGAAGTCCTCATCAGTGAACCAAAGAGCAATTTATCTTTTCCAAGGGCCATACCAATCCTATCCATGAAAATTAGAATTATCGTATGCATATTTTTCTGTAAGTAAGTCCACAAGTTGATCATCAGTACAGACTCCAGCCTCCGGCTACATTTGAAAGGCTTGATTGCTAGTTTAAAGGAAACTCATGATCTTTGAGAAAAAGATACCCTACAGGAAATGCCAAAGTTGTAAGTACGTTTCTTTTAGTATTTCATTGCCTAGCTATTACACATTTTTCAGACATTCTAGGACACGGTGATGTACGATGATCAGAGAAATGATGGTGTGAGTACCTTCATTGCTCCTGAAAATACATGACTACAATTTCAATGTAGAGATATATCTAGACAAATCTTAGTTTAATAAGCCAATCTCTTCAACTTCAAAGATGGCTTGAAATTGTAAAAGGGAGAATCAATGATGCAATAGCATTGTATTGGAGTAGAAGAGGGAACGAGAGTGGGAGTTTCTGGAGAACCATTTCCCCAAAAACCATAGGAGTGGGGCATCCCAAGGTTAGCTAAACCAGTTATGATTTTTTTTGGCCATTTGGCAAGTTCCACAACCAGTTCAAATCCCCGTGGCTGAAGCACAGTAGTCTATGCCTAGGCACTAAGGTTGTAAGCAATGCAACATTATATGGAATTTGTGTTTATGAGCAAGAAACACAATTGGCCATAAATTTTGCAACATCCATGCCCCCCATGCACCAAATTGTCATTTCATTCTATCCAAGTTACACTTTAACTACATTACAAAGTAATGAACAACATTCTTCATTACAAAGCATTGAACGATATTAATTTACAGGAGAATTTGGAAAGGATAACACTCAACAAATTATGGAAAGATAATTGTGTGATAAGTGTGACAAGGGCTATCACATGTATTTCCTTTGCCCCATTGTTGTCAAAATTCCCGTGGGGAAGTGGTTTTGTGATAGTTGTTCCGACAAGGATAAAGTGAAAGGTCTAAATTGGTAATCCTTTCAGATCCATTTTTGGGCTTTTTATTTTATTTTTATTTTTAAATTTGGGGGATTTACCATGATAGTGCGATCGACTATCAGTTTTGCAATGTACAGGATTTCCTTTGGCGCAGACTAAAATCATTGACTTTTTTCACATTTAAATAAATTCTATGATTGATATGTCATGTAATGGTAAAGCTCATTTGGGTTCATTTTGGTTTAACACACATTGCACATTATTCATTCATTCTTACATTTGGCAAGATAGATTTAGTCAAGGGTTTTATTCAATCTGAGTTAAGGATGAGATTTAATTAGGGCTTGAATTCCCTAAAGATCATGACTTCCTGTGATTCACTTTTATATTTATTTTTCAACCTAGAAAATGTACATGTTGAATTGATTTTTTATCTTCCCATTACTGAATTTTTTTGCTTGATAATATTAACAATCAATTGTTTGTATTCATAACATTTTTTTTTGTCTGGATTCATAATTTAGGAAAACCAAGAGATGTACTACTAGCTTGATTCTCATTAAAAAGAAGAGAAGGTTGCTGCCATTTGTACCAACCAAATATCTAGGTAGAAGATTGGAGCAGATGGGATCTCTTGCTACAACAATTACCTTTGCTGGAGTGGAGTTTAGTGATGAATTGACCTATAGGCCTGGCATGGCTCCAAGATCGGCTAAAAAGGCTACGATGCAAAAGGATGGGATGCAGGTAGAGTCTCATTGGAAGATCCAATCTCTGTATTGTCGATGGCATCAATACCATCATAAATATATAGACTATAGTTGGCTCTAAACATATATATATTACATTGAGTCCTTTTTATTAAGGATAATAAACATAGGTCAAAAGAGAATCCAGGGAAATCTCAGAAATGGGTTTCCCATATATGGTACAAACCAATTTGTTGTCCCTCATATATTAAATAACATGTAAATCTATTTTAGTTGTAGATTTGCTAATTCATTTTCTAAATTCTATATACCTGTGGAATCAAAGAAAGATAGGGCTTCCCTTGAACTCTTTAAAGCAATGTGTAGAAGGGAAGATTCGCCTCCATTATTTGTTGTTCTTGACCCTCGTGAGGGGTATGGAATATTTCCTAATTCCTTCCCTTTCCATGCTAGTCTAAAATGTATGTTGTAGTACATTTTCAATCTTAGGATTTCATTGATCCGAGAAGCTATATTTTGTCTTACGTAGTTTCACAATGGAGGCAACTAAAAATATAATGGACCTCACCATTATCACATAGTATACAGAGGATGTTGATTATTTGCGTAAGAGACAAAAAGATGATGGGGACTGTATGATGAATTTTCTTTTCACAAGAGACTTGTTGAAGAATCTTGTCATTTGTCCTGATAAATGTGGAAACATAGCACATTTTATCAATGGGATAAACAACCACACAAAGTAAGTGATAAAATATTTCATGGAATATTTGACTCATGTTACTTTGAATATTTTATTTTGATAAAAGTACAAGGAATGAAAGTTAACTTTTAGTGTGCTCGTCTTTTTCTGTTTTTTTCACAAAAAAGTTTTAGAATTCTTATCATCTTCTATCAAAATATGATTTTTTTGTTCTATGCTTATATTGATGACCATATTTGAATACATGAAATAGAAAAAGAAGCAGAACTTGGACCGTGTCAGATACAATGTCGATGGTGAGTCCAGGGTTCTCCTTGTTGTGATAAAGGATATTGCCAAGGGGGAAAGATTCTACTATGATTACAATGGCTATGAAAAGGAATACCCAAATGAACATTTTGTTTGATTTTGGGTCACTTCGCATAGGCATATAAGTTATAAAGTGGTTTAGAACCATATTCATTCAAGGTTTATACTATGTTCATTCAACTGTCACTAAATTCATAATGGTCACTACTTTATAGAACTAATTTATTTGCTTCAGGTTTTTCATAAATTCCTGCATTAGGATTTTAAAGATCAACTTATTTCCTAATTTGATAAACTTGTTGGAGGCATTTGGTTCATACAAATATTATGCCCCATTAAGAAATAATAGGCATTTTAGGGTTCCATTCATACCATGGTCTGTCTCGTCTGAATTTCCTGAGTTGCAATAGGAATGCGTCCAGTTTGCAAGTCTTGGTCAATTTTGATAGAAGAGCTACCCCTCCACTCAAAACATGTACCTAAGCCAATGAAATTATACCATATCCGGTGCATCCCCTCGGTCTATGTTTTTCGATATATTTCAAATGGAAAAAATAAATAAATAAGGGTTTGACTCACAATCCTAGCCGAGAGTGACAACGAAAATGTGAAAAAGGCATATTATTTCAGATCAGAGTGGCATGAATAGATCCATCGCAGTGTTGGGTTTGGAGTGTTTGTTCTTCTCCAAGAGAACCGAATGAATCAGAAAAAAAAAACCAAGAACCTTGTTTACCCCTTTTACATGATGATGTTGTGGAGATGAGCTAAATAAGCAGAGAGAAGAATGATGACTAAGTACCTTGACAGTGATGCGACGATCACTCTAAGGCCTCTATAACTTCTTCATGTGCTTATTCACAATCTTCCTGTTCATCAGAGGGATCTCCATTCCCCCCTATCTCCCTTTCCCCTCCCTTTCCCCTCCCCTTGATCTTTCTGATTCTCCCTCTTTACAACACTCCCAGGATGACTATACCCTTCGACTCTAGACCCCCAGTCAAAGGTAAGGATTGAAAAGGCTTGGTTTTCTATCTCAACATTCAACTTGTGCATTGCAGGTGACAGTGACAAGAATGGTGGGGAAGTTAATAGTACCCGAGATAGTTCTTGAAAATGGAGCCAACTTTCACGTAGGTTTACACTTTTTCAATCCAATTAGGATTGGGTAAATGGTTCGACCCAGTAGCCTCAATCAACACATCAACAGGACAGACTCCATAAAACAAAAGGGAATTTGGCTCTTAAGGATGATAGGCTGGGCCGATATGATCGGTAGCTAATGGTAGTATTTGATGCAAAAGAAGTTTTTGCTTATAAAAAAGACAGTTTATGGAGTTTGTTGGTAAGAATGACTTCCTATGTTTGTTTTGTTTTGTTTTTTAACTTTATTGTTTTATTTATATAATACAACCAAAATATAGATACTCGATTTATATCTCTAGGAAATTTAAAAAACAACATATTTATCTTATCAACCAAAATTGAACCCTAGAATTTGGAGCTCTTACAGAAAGAGTCACATCTAATTCCTTTCCGCCTAATCATCAATCATTCTATCTAAACATATGATCTTGATTAAATAGTGTTTAGTTCATATTTTATTGACATCAAACTCCAGTATGTTGTCTTCATACATTATTCCTACTTTGTCAAATGTTTTTGATCCTGGGAAGATTTCTTCTACATCCATGGTCAAACTAGTCACAATTAGAATGTTGTGAGTAATTGCAGCTCAGTTCATTTGGAAAGTTCATCAAATAAACATTAAGACTATTTCTTTAAATGGATATATTAAGATAGAATTTTGCATGGAGAAATCTCAAGATTCATTGCAAAGGGTAAAGAAACACAAGTATGTTGGTGAAATCTCTGTATGACCTGATAAATCCCTTAAACATGGTGTTAACACTAGATTTTCCCTCATAAATTTGAGTAAATCTGAGTGTTACTCAAGTGGATATTATTTGTGAGCTTAGTTTTAGTTCTTAATTGTTAATTATTTCAGGATATTTTAGAGTGGCTCCAACCTCGTCACTTTGACACTTTTGTAGCATGTTACACAAACTCTGCATCATTAAAGAGGATTCATTGCACTAGAGAATATTGTACAATTTGCTTCTCATGATCTAATAAGTTCTGTAAATTTTGGAAACTAGAATATAAGATATCCTAATACACCATTTTTAATTGTTCTCGATGGAAATACATACCTGTTTGCAAAGCTACCGATTTGGCACAAGCTAGAAGAATAGCCGTGAAAATGCCTAATCAAGTCTCATCCCCAAAACTAGAATTTCACTGAAGAGCTTCAGGGATTCTCCCAAATGTTCAATTTGTACATATCATGCCATTATCACAGTCCAGGTAACTGCATCTCGTTCAAGCATTTCGTCAAAAAATTCCTGTGCATCCTCCATGCTCCCACATTTAACATACATATCGACAAGCACACTTCCCACAAATACATTTTGTTGAAACCCACTCCTATTTCTCTCACCATGCACCTCCTTCCCTTGCTAGAAAGCTCTTAAGTATAGTGATCACTAGGAGAACAGTGGCAAATATTAACTGATACAACCGAATTCCTATTCATTGCATTTGGAAAAGCAGTTCAATACATTGTCACAGAGCCAATGTCTTGTATAAGCTCCAATCACTGTAGTCCACAAAACCACGTTTCATTGCATCATTTCATCAAAAATACGACGAGCGTCCTCTAGGTTGTCAAATTTGGCATACATGGAAATAAATTTGTTATTCAAAGACACTTCGAGATTAAACCCTGTGTCAATCATGTGGGTGTGGACTATTTTAACCCCTTTCACATATTTCATGTTAAGGTATCTCTACATTAGACAATCGTAGGTTTGGGAGTTTGACTAAATTCCTGGGCGATTAATGAGATGCATTACATAGTCGTAGGTTTGGGAGTTTGACTGAATTCCTTAATGATTCATGAGATGCAAACTATTAGTCAATTCCTCCAATCGATTATGAGTACATAGCATCTATGATATTCACATATGGCCTTGGTGTCCGATTTTTTAGTTTTAATGGCAGCAACTTGAATGGTGAAGGTGGAAGTGAGAATTAGCTTAGCGCTCTGAAACAATTTATTACATGCCATTGTTGCGATGGCCAAAATCGCAAATCATGGAATTTTTCTATTTAATTGAGTATTTTTTCCTTGGCCTATACGAGGACTTTAGTCCAACTCTATGAAGAGTATAGATTTATTATTATATGCTTTCTTAATACCCTCACATCATTTTCATTTTTCCATTTTTTTCTCAGTTATGAAGATAAAAGAAAATGTTACTTTCAAATTTTCAAAAAAAATTGAAAGTAATATCAACATGCTTCATTGTGTTTAAGTCTTTTTGAGTGTTCTTTTCATTCAGTTTCACTTCTACCTTTTATATAACAATGGTTTTTTTTAATTATAATTATTTTCATTATTTAAAATTATGTAATTTTGGATTGAGTTTCTAGTTACTTTGGCATAACAATGTGTTTTCAATAAAGTGAAAAAAATGTACAACACTTTACATTATTAAAAATAGTAAATTGACAATTTGAATCCATTTATTAAAGGCATAAAATCCCTATTCAAACACTTATAGAATATTTTGAAAACAATTCATCTTCGTTCATAAAGACAAAGTGACAAAATTAACTCATTTTTCAATTCCAACTTTTATCCTTAGGGATCTTTCTAATAGGGATGAGGTTTTGGTCTCTTGTCTAAAAGAACATACTCGGGTTGTTGAGGTCGGTGCTAATGTTGCAGAACGAAAAGTCAGTGTTGTCTTCGAAATCTAAGGTTTTAAGTGATGGTGTAGCCTCAATATCGGCTTATGGGTTGGTTGATAAGTCATGGCTTTGATGAATTGATTCTTCCCTCCCATTTTCCTAGGGGATTTTCTCGTACGATCCTATCCTGGTTTTCTCCAAGTCGGATACTGACCTATACCCATTAGTCTCCAATAATATAAATGTAACCATCAGGAAGAATAATGGCAAGAGAAGGAGGAAAGTCCACTCGGATCAGACAATGTGGGGAAACGGGTCAACGACAGTCGAGGAAATTGTTAATGAGATTTTGGATTCATAGGATGCACTATTAGATGTTTTCATACCTTTTAGAGTGGATTCGGCCATAAATATTGTTACCTAATGATGATATTGTCCTTAAATGTTAGAGGGGTGGGGGGGTACCCCAAATATTGCGGCCCTCAAGAGGTTATTACATTTGGTTTGTCTGGATGTCCTATTATTTTAGGAAATGATGGTCTTTTGTTTGAAAGCAAGGGAGTTTCTCTGGATTATTCTCCCCACATGGGATTGTTGTTTGGTTAATGCTACATGCCTTTCAAGAGTCCTTCTTTTTGCTTGGAACCTTTCTCATATTAGACTTAATCCCTTTCGTATTTGTGAGGGTATCTTATTAAAATGTTTTTGTAGGGTTTTGGATATACCCCTACACATTATTAACTATTGTGGGATTTATGTTGATCAACTGGACTTCTAGGAGGCTATTGAAAGGTGTGGTCTATTCCTTGGTTGTTCTTCCCCGATTCTAGCGAGGGACCTCAACTTTACCACCACTACTTAAGGAATCATGGGGCTCCAAATATAGGACTAAACATATGGCCCCTTGGTTTTAACAATACATTACAAATAAAAAATTGGTGGATATTGAACCGAGCCCCTTGGCTCCTACCTAACGTAACAGGCGGGTGGAAAATACTGCTATGGCTAAAAGACTTGACTGATTTTTAATGGAAGAAGATTTTTATTGTAAGGATTAGTTCATGGAAAATATCAACTACTTCAAACATACCCATGGGTCATTGGGTGATCATTTATTTCCAAGGCTTAAAAAGAATAAGAATGACGATAGAAAGGACTACTTGGATACATTCCTACAAAATGTAGTAGTGAATTTCATTCTTGCTAGCAGGGATACTTTAAAGGAACTCATCTTGGTGAAGCTACATGGACTGGTGCAGCTAGATGTTCGATGGTCGCAAATCATGAAAAAAGTTATATTGAAGTTAGAAAAGCACTTCAGACTTATGGGACTTGCAGGGACTCTTACATTGTCGAAGGATCAACAACTAGCTATGATACTTCTAGCTAGGTATCGATATGGTACTTGTTCTATTACCTAATTTGTAATTGACATAGGAAATTAATTTTCCTTTGGCACACGCTTAACCGGGTTTGCTTCAATGGTGCAACAGGGATATAAATGGTCAAGAGAAAATTCGTGCAATTTCTTTGTTGGATCTCTGAAGATCGAGGTGCATGGCACCAATATTACTAATAAAAGGAAGACAATTTACAAGATTTACACTTCATTGTCAAATTTGCAATTTTCTAGGACACAATTAAAAATGATTAACATAAATGACTAACTCATATTCTTCTAGCTAGTCATTTTTTATGTCGTGACTAAATTAGTCGTTTATGTTAGTCATTTTTAACTCTTTCACTTATTATCTAGTCATATCTGTTAACTGGTGACTAAATTAGTCATTAATTTTAGTCGTTTATAGTTGGGTCAATCAAAATTGCTCATATTTAGTAGTAAATCACTTGAAAAACCTGTGGTGACTAGAATTTTTAGTCACCTAGTAGCTAATTCCTCATTTTTTACTAGTGCAATAATGCTCTCTCATGATGTAGTGAATGAAATGTGTGGGGGGTCTCTAGTGTATCTAAACTTTTATATCAGGCCTCTTCATGATTGAATCCTGACTTTAATTTCATCATTTACATATATATGCTCTAAGTGAAGGTTTGGCATATCTACATTAGGTGATGGCAGGTTAAATTTTTTTTCATGTGAAGGCTCCATGTTGTATGATTATGTTGCATTTAAAAAAAAATTATATTATATTTTTACTTATTTGTTATAAATAAAATACTTAGAGAAATAGAAATAAAAAAATTAATTAAAATGGGCTTACTTGAAACCAATATCCCCTAAATAACTCCTCTTAGACACTTGGAAATCACTCCTTTTCCAATAACTCTTCAAACATTCCTCTAATATTTGTTCGCCAAGGAATGAGTGTATGGTTTTACAATGAAAAACCCATGGCTAATTTTTATTTATATATTTTGGGATAGAGGAATGCATGTGTGCTTAGAAACACATGCACGTTAACGCATGTGGTTTTGTAAGAACACGTTTTTTCCATGACATGTGAACTAAGTTGGAAAGGGAAGGTGGTGGTTTGGAGGTGTTGAGGTGGTAGAAAAAGGAATGCTTGTGTGTTCTTGCATGAGTGTGTTTGCAAAAATACCATTTCCATATTTTCATCTAGCAATATCATTTGATCCCCCAATTATCTACTCCACATAGTGAATTTGCAATTAAAATACAAATGAATCCCTCTCACATGCCTCCAAGGATACAAAAATCAAATGATTCATCTAAAGTGATCGTGCTTGGTTCAAATAAATGATTTATTAGAAACATATTATCTAAAATAAGAAGTGTTCAAAAAGTAACCATGATATGTTTAATTAACTATGTACATTCAAATTTGGTGGTATACATACTAAAAATCACTACATATGTTAATAGAGAGAATTTCCATCCTTTTGTAACTATCCCAAATTATAAAAATACAATACTAATTTTTCTCTAAATAATTATTCACGCACCATTAACCTTTGACATTACTCACACATGTAACCAATTAGCTTACTAGAGAGCATGGGATATATTAGGTACTTGGTAGCAACTTAAATTGCGTCTTTCCTATTCAAAGTAGTGTATTAGATTGAAATTTTAATAGACTCAGATGGGTTTATGGGAGGATGTATACTTTATATATAATTTCATACATATTTACAACATGTTGTTATAAATAATTTCCTTCATAGTTACTTTATGATTCTTCATATTAGTTTCTATCACTACAACAAAACCCTGTGATTAGCATCTGTTTTAGCTTCCTTTTTAGCGTCCACTATCAATTTTAGTGTATTTTTCATCATTTTTTGGACAAAGAGGACGCTTTTCCATGATATGGCGCTCTTAATGACGTTTTTTGCATCCCTTTTTAAAAGTTGGTGCTATTTTGGACACTAATTATCATCCCACTTAGCGTCCCAATTAGCCTCCCAATTAGAGTCCCAAATAGCGTCCCAATTAACATCCACATTAGCATCCCAATTAGCATCCCTTTTTAAAAGTTGGTGCTATTTTGGACGCTAATTAGCATCCCAATTGACGTCCCAATTAGTGTCCCAATTAGAATCCCAATTAGCATCTCAATTAGCATCTCAATTTGCATCCCAATTTGCATCCCAATTAGCGTCCCAATTAGCATGCCAGTTAGCATCCCAATTATCGTCCCTTTTTAAAAGTTGACGATATTTTGGACACTAATTAGCATCCCAATTATCGTCCCTTTTTAAAAGTTGACGATATTTTGGACACTAATTAGCATCCCAATTAACATCACAATTATCATCCCAATTAGCATCCAAAAAAGCATCCCATATAACACCAAGAATAGCCTCCAAAAAAACGTTCTGAATAACATAACACCATATATCAATCCAGGGTTAGCGATAGGAATTGCGCGATGAATTTCGGTAGGAAAAACATCAAAAATAGCACCAAGTATAGATCCAGGAATTGTTCCTAGAAAACATTCAACATAGTGCGAGGTATAGATCCGGGTATAGCACCTGGAATAATGCCAAAAATTTCGAAAGGAACAGTGTTAAGAATTGCACTAGGTTTAGAGCACGTAATTGTGTTCGGGAAATGTCTAAGATAACGTCAGATATATCAATGTCAATGTCAATGTAAATGATCATTATCCATGTGATAGTACTTTTAAATCTTGATTTATCATAGTGGCACCTAAATGATTGTAATCATGTCACTTTTGTATCATGATTAATCCTAATGAGGGGTAAATTACCTTAATGTCACCTAAATTGCTCTTATGGCATTTTAGTGTCCCCAACAACATTTGATAGACCCTAATGGCATATGATTTTCCCTAAAAACATGAGGATTATGCATTACGATAATTATGATGGAGCATATGGATATGATTTGATAAGTATAAGAGTATATCATCCATTCTTGTGAGGTAGTATGGCTCCTTGCTCATTATTATCGCAATTATATTGATGATGACTACGAAGATGACAATGATGTTGACTTATTGTATGATGATGATGACAATGTGGATGTCAACGATGATTATGCATGTGGTATCACTTTTGGATCCTAATTGATACTAATGGCACCTAAATGTCTGTAACAACATCTAAACAACCCTATTATCATCGTAATGACTACAACGACATATAAATGACCTTAACAATTACATGACATGAATGCTAATGTCGATGAGTGATTAAGAACACTAATGGCATATGCGTGACCATAATGACAATGATGACGATGATTTTGTTGATGATGTACTTGATGTTTACGATGATGATGATAATGAGGATGATGATCAAGATGATGTTGATGTACCATATGGCATTGATGATGATGATGACAACGTCGATGTCCACGATGATGATGCATCTCATAATACTTATATATACTTACTACTACATATGGATCAAAATTACCACGAAACAAGTAAAATCATTGCTTTCATTGCTAAACAGTTTTAATTTGTTGAAAAAATTCAAAATTATCCCGATGTTCATCGCTATCATGATGAAATAGTGTGTTTTGTCTCTCCTACGATGAAATCCCATATTGTCAAAAGGCAAATGTCATTATTCCGACGAAATAGTGTATTCTAAAAGTTTCCCTTCATTAGTAACTTTTATATGATCATAATTGAAAGTATTTTCTTTATGTTATATTGATGAAACAAGTCTTTGTCTCTATTAATCATCATATTTTCACTCTATGCTCACACCATCAATATGCATGTAATAGAATAAATAAGTGTAACAAAAAATGTAGTATATTAGATAACAATTACATTATAAATTTCTCTAAAAAATGTATGACATGTCATACCATGTCTATCATGTTTACATCTGTTATGATGAAGACTGCTATAATTTTATCCCCACTACATTCAATACAAGTAGCCCATATCTAGGTATCTTTCTATTTTTGTTATAATATTTAGAAATGATGTTAGGTTTTTAATCAAGCTTTTCTTCAACATAAAACACATTACAATAAGTAATAATTAGAATTATAAATGCAACTCTTTGTAAAATAATACATATTTTTCAATACTGTATGAAATCTTAAAATATGTAATTACAACTGATCGATGTCTTGTCACTGCTGTTGTCTTCATTAATTGGGATATATTTATTTTTCTTCTCTCATGTTACTCTCTTTCCCTATGTCTAGTTTCATCATTTGAGAAATCTCCACTAGAATATGTATAACCTATAGATATATTACAACAACATTCTACTAAGTTAAGTGCAAAAATTCCTGTAATAAAATATATACATGACTTGACATGAACATTTTGAAAATATACATGCATAAAACCAACATAGGAAGAGTCACAAAGAATAACCTCTAAATTAAATATATATGCATAGGATAACATTCCAACTCTCTAACATACTCGCTAATATGTAGAATATGCGTTTTTTCATACATAGATTCCTAACTTGTATTATATAGGGGAATCTTGTTTAACATTAACCTTTATTTCCACTAAAGATACACTACAACATATCTCTATTCATCAATTTCATTTACTTTTAGTGAGTGTTTTTAATCCTAAGGTGTTTTTGAATATGCATTCAATTTATATAAAAGTACTGAAACAAACCAAATATGTCATATAATGATCATAGTCTTTGATATCGTGGGTAAATATGGATTTGTTAGTTTTTAAATTCAACATATCTAAAGCGTGAAAATGTGATTTTCCTTTACCTTCTCATAGTAAGGAGTATAACCTCGAATATATTTCAGTATTTTAACCTTTAATTTTCAAATTGTTTTGAATAGCTCTTTTCATGTCATATGGTGAGTTTGTTGAATTCAACATCTCTACCTAGAAACTATTTCCTATTGATATATCTATTTTCAAAGAAATCCATGTAAGAGAAATAATGGATAAATTAGGGATACAAGAAAATTTGATCCTATCATGTAAAGTTGGACCTAGGGGGTTTAGAAAAATAGATCACTATTGGGATGGACACTTTGCATAGTACATCCCTTTATCACCACATCACTTATATTTATATTCTACATCCCTTTGTCGATTTGTTTCAATCTCATTGAGGATAAAACTAAAGGGTGAAAAGGAACCAAGGAAATACTCATGCATGCATCTCTCTAAGTGTATATAAAAGGGTCATGGTTCTACCATCATTTAAAATTGTCAATGTGGATTTGAATGGTCATGAATTATCATAATGATAACACACAAACATTGTTGTGAATTGGAATAGGTTAACCTGCATTTTATTTGTTACACTTATAGTATAGGTTAATAATGTTGCCTCATCTCATTGTCAACCTGTGAATTGTGTCCCATTTTGATTCTTTTTTTTGCATCCATACCCCCTTTTAATGTATTTTTCTTCATTTCCTTGGCCGAGTCAGCACAATTTCTTGGGTCAACGCAATTTCTAACTTTCACTTCACACGACCAGCTCATTTAGTGTGCACAAATGGAGTTCTTGGGTATTTTAATTGTTAATTTAAACATGCTTCAAGTTAATATTTAGTAGCATGCCATATCTAGGAATCTAAGGTTTCTTAGAAATGGAAAATTGTTATCTATAAACATGAGTGTGATCAATATATAAGGAAACATGGTCTAACCATGATATGTGCATCAGTCCTCTTAGCCCAATTCATGCCACGATCACACTTGTAGAGTGAAAAAAGAAAAATAAAATAAAGTTGTTGGAACTAAGCAAAATAAAAGTAAGCTTAAGAACAACAACAAACTAAACTTGATGAGAAAGAACATCTATAAAAGCAAACAACTAAAAATAACATGAAGGAAAACACTATTTTATTAAAGAAAAATGACTAGCCTATATCCTTCTTAAATGCATTATACACAACATCCACTACTACAATACAAGGTTATAGCGTCACATTTAGTAGTGTTGCAGTCTAGTTTTTTTCAATAAATAAATTAATTTGTATGAGACAAAGTGTGAAGCATGTCCAGACATCGTATTTTGGGTTAGATTTGTGTCATTCATTTCTATGAACACTCTTTGAAGTGCCATTTAATTACAACAGAGGGAAGTATTTGTGTCAATTTGTTGTATTAGTTTGATCTTGGTTGCATCAATAATGTTTGGAAAGCAAATTTTCAAAGTCATCTTTGTGTCTTTTTTGTGTTAAAAACATGTTTTTTGCATTATTTTAGAGTTAGTATGCATTGTATTTGCATCGTTGTTAGTACCATTAGCGTCATGTTGGAAATGTAGTTTAATTTGTTATCATTGTACTAGCATCAAAATACACAACTTTTGCATCATGTTTACATCTTCCAAGTGGTATATGATCATCATTTTTACATCATGTTTGCATCATTTTTAGTCAAAAAATAATCATTAGGAAAACCTATTTAAAATTGATTTGACTATTGTGGTATATGATTCTCTAGTAGACATTATGGAATTTATGGGCCTATAGTGAGACAGGAATAGAAATGGAAGAAGGGAGATGAGAGATAAGAGAAAAGGAATATGGGAAGAGTAGGACGGATATGGAGAGATGGAGATGAAGGAGAAGAGAGAGAGAAGGAGAGGGAAAGAAAGAGAGGAAGAGAGGGGAGGAAGGAGGAATAAAAAGACAAGTGAAGCATGTGTTAGTGTCAGTGGTGCCCCATAAATGCAGGGACAATGTCAGTGGTGCCCCATTCTTCCATTACACTTTCTCCTAATGTAATTCACAATAACTGTCCCATTCATACCTTCACTAACTCATATCTTATCTCCCATCAATTTCAGTGTTTGGAGAGCCCTTTTTTAGCTATTTACTCTTTCCCCAAGGTAGACCTTCTCTACCACTTATTGATGACAACTTGGAATATGTTTTCTTTTATTCTTACGTCACTTAAGAAACATAAAGTTTGGGTTAGTGAGTCATTTTCCTTTAGGGTGATTTTGTACATTATTTATTTACTTTATTGGAGCACATGAAACCCACTTTTAATTTTATTTTAACTTAGTACTTAATTAAATTAACATAATTTATTAGTCACCTTTCACTGATTTTATAGATTTATTGTGAGAGAGTTTACAATACCTAGTCAAGATTGTGCCCCCCATATCTCTTTGGATTTCTCATATTCTTAGGGGCCTTCATCCTTTTCTTGATATCCACTAACATGTCATTTATCGTTCTCAACATGTGAGAATCAATCAAAACAAACATTCATCACCTTTTTTTATCCTTCAACTTCATATGATTCAATCCCTTCGGAGTTAAGTTCACCCTCATCCATACGTAAAGCACATATCTCTCGAGTAGCTCCATCTAACAATATGTTTTGAACCAATGCGAATCCCAATTCCAATCCCAAGTCCAATCCTAATCCTAATCCAAATACCAATGCTAATATGAATGCAAATTCCAATGTGACTAGCACATTAATGCTTCCATTCATGACCATTTTAAGTATTTCTTATTTGAAAATGCTTATAATTATCCCATTCAACATGATCCCACATGCCCCCCCATTCCCACTAAACATTCTTTAGATATCCTAAAATTTAAAGGATCGGTTGGCAAAGGTCTATATAACCACATCATACCTATGAGTTTTTCCAATAATATTGTTGGTGATTAATACTATTACACTTAAATACACTCTCATTATAATTTTAGTGAAGTGGTATATTGAACAACTCATATCCTCGAATCTCATTTTTATGTCCTTAGAAACAACTTGTTTAACTTATTTTTTTCCCTTGCCCATTAGAGATGAAAAGAAAATGTAGATCCTTTTATTAATTTATCAGAATAGGACCTCCCATATCATATACCATATTGATGAATGAAAAAAATTATATTATGCAATATTAGGATAGATGGTCTGATATTTCAACACTGGATTTTGAAATCCTTCCTTCCCATCATAGCTAAGGATGTTGCTTTGACAATTCCATAGATCGGGGTAGAAGTTATTATAAAGGATTAACGATATGAACTTATGAATGCACAATCAATATATTTATTTTATACCCTTATCAATTCTTATCGATCAAACTTTATCCATTGATCTCGGTTAGGGGAATCCCATGTAGCAAATGGGGTGGTCGATTTAATCACATATACTTCTAAAATGTATAATAAAATGCATTCCTCTAGTGGAATAATATGTATGAAAACCACTATGATGGAGATGTTTGTCCTAACTTCAATGGGGGAAACCAGAATATAATAAATAAATATGCACATGATAATTCAAATAAACCTCATAAACAAGGTAAAAACAATTATTTACAAGCAAATCATCCATTTTCTATTATTGATGTCTATGGAAAATGTATCATAATTGTTTAGATTTATATTAAGCTTGTCAAATATAGAATAATGAAGAATAAGGCTTGCTTGATTCAACTAATGCCTATCTAAGTCAATTTAGAACTTATCCTACTCCCCCCCTACACAATTGACCATGTTGTAGAATCATTTCCCTCCACAATGGTTACTCTCAACTTAATCAATAACCTTTAAACCTCCCCAACCATTTATGTATACACCGGAAACCCTCGTTCTCAAAACATATATATATATATATATATATATATATATATATATATATATATATATTAATGACATTATATATATATATAATAAAACAAAACAAAAATAAATAAAACATAAAATAAATTAAAATGAAAAAAATAAGTATAAAACAAAGAATAGACACATTAGCCGCATACAAAACCCCCGAAATAGATTACAGCCACTATCTACATCCTGATGACATCCAAACACCATGACAAGTGTTGACAGAGGTCTCTATGGTGTTACATACGAGTCTCCCCCATATACGTGCTATAGAGCAAGGCCATCCACATAGCATTACTCAAGGGCTTGGATAACAACTATGCTTTGTTGCATCAACAGAAGCAAGAGGACAGTGCCCAAGTCCATTAACCAGGTGAAGTTCGTGGCCTAGCCTTTCTGAATTGAATCCATTTTAGGATTTGTGTCTCTTCTTCACTGTGATCTGAGCTTTGCTAATTGCGTGCTTCAGAGGTCATGACAGTTGCTGCAAAAGGCCACACAAAAGAGGAGGCTTTGCACAGATAGAGGAGGGTTTGTAGAGATAGAGAAGGGTCCACAGAGGCCGACAGAATGCCCCCAAATTGGGGAGTGTCCTAGAATGACTGACCATGCTCTAGTTTTATTGATATTATACCCTCCAATTTTATTGATATTATACCCTCCATCTTGTTTATTTACAAAGGAAACAAGATAAGAACCCATAGATTTAATAAAATAATCAAAACAATATATGTTTGCTCAAATAATTTTGATTTGGAATTATAAAAAACAAGTTCTCTATGCAGAAGAAATATTTATTTGTCATGGATTTATACTAGTATGGAAAAGCTGAAAAGACTGTGTTCATAATATAGTTTAAAAGTTGAACTTCTCTTCCCCTGAGCTGAACTATGCTCTATTAATTTCTTAATTTCTACCCAATGTGGGTGTTTATTAGTTTGGTTGGGAGGAAGCAACTCACTGCTGGTGGCTGGGAGAAGAGAAGATGGGATGCTTGGAGATTAAGAAATGCCGTCCTGTTTATGCCAACCATGTATGCATAGTAAAAAAGAACACGCCCTTAAGTAAGCTCGTCAATGGTCTTAGGTTTAAAGAAAATAATTTCCCTCCTTAAATGATTTTGTAGATCCTAGGTGAATAAACTACATTTGGGTATGCTCTTGGATATTAAACTTAATAAATATGATAAACTCTTAAATGGGTGTTTTGATGGGATATGAAACTAAATACTGCAAGATTCCCATTGCATTGCATTTGTCAAATGCATAGTCTGTATGCCACAAACACATCAGAATTAAAGAAAGACATGACATAAGAGGTATTTAATGCTGAGATTGATGATATTCATTAATTAATATACGTGCCGGTAGGAACAGAGGAGAATTCAATGCTAGTTGTGTCCTTTCCAATGTTTAATCTTCTAGCTATTGCTTTTCTTATATTTTGACAACCAAAGTATTCAAACAAGCACAATCTAACTTCTGGAAAATATCTGTTGTCACTGCAATTTGGAAATTCCCATTTGCATGGAATGGAATTCCCAAATTGATAGGAAATTTTCATGGAATGGAATTCCCTATGCTGAGATGTTTTGTGATTCCTTTCCATGTTTCATCACTCCATCCTTTCTGAATACAACTTCAAAGAGAAAAGCAAGAATACCATTATTTATTATAATATCACGAGGGAGTGCAACAAAACTAGGGATGAAAATTTACTAGATCTACACATTTAGGTGTACATGACAATTAAGGACCTCTAAAAGATGGACATCCCTCCCTCCTTTGAATGCCAAGTGTCTTGAATGAGAATAGGGCATTCTCCATTCATGCTAATAAAATTCATGGAAGGTGTCTCTCTATAATGGCAAAGCCTCCTTAAAACTCTTCAAATAATAACTTCCCCAAGCTTTGGAACATGACCTGACTATTAGATGCTTTCCCTAAAGCTAGGACATTCCTCAAATCAAGGGGTTAATCCAACTAAATCCTTAATTGGTTGATTTGGTATGGATACATGTGCAAGATAGTATTTGATCCATGTACCAAGCAACCATATTTCCTTAAAATATGCCAAAACAATGGAATGCTCCTCCTAAATCAGCCCCAATTTCCATCATAGATACTTCAATAAGTGGAACGTTTTTTCTCTTCTTGATGCATTGAGGGCTTCGAATTTCTCTTTTTCTCTTTTTTCTCTTTTTCTCTTCTTGATGCATTGATGCATTGATGATGATTGATCCTCCCTTTTGCTGAAGATGACTGAGGTGCACTCTACTAACATAGAGAGCTTATGTAAGAGTGATGAGAGTCTGTCCCTGCACTAAATATTACTTGCATGGTTAATGCGCTCTCTAATTGAATATTTAATCCATTTTTTCCTGCTTGAATTGATCTCACTTGCATGAATTAAGCATGGCACTGAGGGCATCTATACACTTCCAGGTTCTACCTTCATCTAAGGGCATTTATACACATAATGGTACGAATTTTTTCCTCAACAAACTTAGGACTTTAGGTGCTATGTTTTTCCAATGGAAGAATAAGGTTCTCCCATTAATGTTTAGGTTCCTTTAAAATTGGTAGGATTAGAATTTAATCTTTTAACTTTGTTGCTGTTGTTGTTGTTCAAAGATCTGAATATTTGGAAATTTTAAAAGTTATTTTCAAAGTATTTTCCCCAAAATTCGGTTAAAATGGTTGGAATGGTAGATATAAGAATCGTAGAAATAAAGTGTTATGAACCAACCAAAAGCTGGCGTTATTGGTGGATAATGGTTGAAAAGGTTAAATTCATCTAATCTTTAGACAAATCTATGTTATGTAAATGGCGAAAGTAGTAAAATTGTAGTTATATTCCAACCATTTTCCCCCAAAATCTGGTGCCGATGGTTAAAATTGTAGATATAAAATGTTATGAGTAGGACCAAAAAAAGACAGGATTGGTAGGTAATGGTTGAAAAAGTAAAAATCATCTATTTTTTTAAGAGAGCTCCATGTTGATAATTGAGGAAAAGTAGTTGAATGGAGTAGAAAAATGCTTTAGTTGTTATTTGTATTTAGACAATTGGAGTTAATTAGATATGAGAGGATTTGGACTTCTTTTTTAATTATTTTCAAATCATTTTTTCCCAAAATCCAGTTTGAATTGTTGGATTCCTAGATATAAATTATTATGAGCTGACCAAAAGATGGCACTATTTGTGGATAATAGTTGAAAAAGTCAAAATATTATAATCTTTAGACAACTCCATGTTGTGTGAATGGGGAAAATAGAAAATAGTAATTATATTCTGACCCTTCTACCCCAAAAACCAGTGAAAATAGTGAAATGGTCATTATATTATGACCATTTTTCCCCAAAATCAAGTGAAAAATAGTGAAATGGTAATTATATTATGCCCATTTTTCCTGAAAATCATGTGCAAATTGTTGGAATTGTAGGTATAATGTTATGAACCGACAAAAAGAAGGCACTATTGGTGGGTAATGGTTGAAAAAGTAAAAAGTATCTAATATTTAGATAGCTCCATGCTATGTAAATGGGGAAAAGTAGTGAAATGGAGTAACAAAGTGATTTATTATTTGTTATTTGTATGTAGAGACTAGATGTTTTATTAAATTTTGGTGGATAGGAAGAAACCTAAGTGAGACCTTCTTTTCAGCTATTTAAATGACATTTTCTTTTCAGTTACATTTGTTGTCATTTACGTTTATGTTTTGTGGTTTTATATTTGAACTTTTGAAAGTCTTAGCGAGACTTGGACTAACATGTATCATAACTTAGTATGTTAGGAAGGGTTTTCAATCCATTGATTATCTAGTGGTACTTCAAGCTCATTGAAACATTTTGTATGTGATTTCATAAACCCAAAATTTAATATAAGTGTTGGATGTGGAAATGTGTTCATCCCTATGTATGTTTGTCTCTTTTAAGAAACTTGTGTTTCATAGGAGTATGATAAATGATAGGAGACTTGCATTTTTTCAGCAATTTTTCCCAGAATTCAACAACTTGATTTTTATTGAAATTGCAATTTTCATTGTAGAAATGCATTCAATGACCTCGATTTCCTATAGGGAACCCTAAGTACATGCAATTCCAACAACTTAACACTGCAATGTCATCAAATTTTGTCGAATTTTTAATTGGAAATATCGTTGGAAAACATGTGCAACTGATCAACCATTTAACTTACACCATTTTTATATATTGTCTGCTATGAGTTTGATATTAATAGGCTTGTTCATTATTGTTGTTGTTTAAGTTTCAGTAATGTGTTGCATTAGTTTTGTTATAAGGGCTATATTGTGGCTTGTATCCACGTCTAAGAATAATTTCAACTAAGGAAAACTTGTTGAGCAAAACTATTCTAGGAGAAAGTTAGTTCCAATGAAGTGAATATGTTGGGTAAAATTATAATTAGAAGAATCACAATATAGAGTAGTAGTATAGCACAAAAAAGGGGAGAATGAATATAAGTGTGAGGAAGAGGGAGTCATAAATGAGATGAAAATGAAATCACGTAAATTTTGATGGAAATTTTAATTATAATAGATTCCATGGTCTCATTTCAAAGAAGAGCAGATGCAAAAAATGGTCATGATGTGAACAATAAGTGAAATTCTCAAATGTATCGTTGAAGTACCCCAAATATATTTATTTCACTACCTTCCCCATGTAAGTGGTATCTAATTTCTCCTTCCTTCATATTAATACTTTATTGAATTTTTTTTGAAAACTTGGATTCTAACAATAATGAATCCCTAAAAATTACATAGTAAAAGGGACATTCCTTTATAACAAAATAACACCATTACTTGGCTATATACATTACTTTGATTCTAAAGACTTCTTGTTGTAACTAAATACCATCAGGTATGCTTTGAGCATACTTGTTTAGTCAATATATATACATATTTAGCAATCCATAGTTTATGCATTGGCTAAAGTTCCTAGCTTATCGGGTTATGGCGACATAATTCCAGTTAATAAGTTTATTGATTCTAGGAACATGTCTTCCTAACCGAAAGGTATTCCAATACCCTTAAAATTTTATTAGCAAAGTGTTATATATATATATTAATGGTTTCGAAGACACAGATCCAACCCTTATGTGCACTACTTGGACGATGAAGGGGCAGATGGGCTCTTCAGGTTTCTGGGTTAGGGTTTCTAGGGTTAGGGTTTTTAGGAGGTTTTCTGGTTTCACTGTGTCATTCTTTCTTTTCCAAAATCACTGGACTTGATGGCCTGTGTTTGGTTTCAAGGTACCCTTTTGGATTCAAGGTACTCTTTTGGTGGTTTCTTAGAGCTCAAGGTTGTGAGTTACCTCGGTGATGGTTTGGGTTGCTCGGGTTGCAAATTGGATGTCTATAACTTAGATCCTTAAATGGACAACTGATTTCTTCTCGATTAGGTTTTTATTCTCCATTTATTTCTTTGTATGCATTAGAAAGGATTCATTGCACTCTGGACTGGGAGTGCTGCTAGATTGCCTTCAAGCACTGATTAAACCTTCTCATAAATTGCTCCAACATCCGCAGAATCCTTATTAAGGATGAGGTCTTCATACATGCCTAATTACCAAACAATTTACTGAAAGATATACCATAAACCTAAAGCATACTGTTGTGTATGGTGATCTATAGGAAAACGTGCTCAGATGGCTCTAATTTGCTCAGATTTCATGCTTTGGCAAATCTGAGAGGATGGGTGCACTGATGCTATAGGTTTTAGGCCATAAAACTGTTGCATAGGTGACTGTCACATTATTTCTAGTGCCCAAACCTTCTCTTTTGACCTTGATAATTTCCCAAAACTCCCTTGGACATCCCATCAATTTTTTCCATATGCATTACTGGACACCCATATGAAATGGGGGGTAACAAAATCCATTAGTCCTCCTAAGCCTTGTACTCTACTAGGTCCACTTCCATTGCATGAATACTATTGGAACCTAGACATCCTTGAGTCAAACCCAAGCCTCCTTACATGATTCCAAGCTACCCCACATGTTGCAGACATTGTCTCCTATCCAATGGAGCATGTGCCCCAAACAGAGTACCAGACATCATTCCATGTTGCAGCATTGTCTCCTGTCCAATGCGCGAAATGTGCCCCTGATCCAACAAAGGTAGAACAGGTTAGTATGAATGGCCTCTTCTTTAGTTCCAAGTTAAATGTTGTGTTTGTCATGATACCCTCAGATATCCCATACAGATTATGAGCATTTTACTCCAACATATCATCATAGTGAACTGCACTAGTAGCCATTGTTTTGTTACCCAATGTTATGTGTATTCCAGAGGCATTGATTTTGTAAGGGGGATCATCCCATCTGGTGGTGTTTACATTGCTACAAACTAAGAAACAATCTATCTGTGAATATTTTTGTGGACAATACCCATTCTTTGGAAAGGAACATGTGATCCCACTTCAGAAGTTAGAAACTTCATTCATATCAAGCCAAAGGCCATCAAATGCAGTTGTATCATGAAAATCATAAATTTCTTTGGTCCAAAATGACTGTGTATTGGGATTGAGAAAATATGGAAAATATATTGGGCCTATATTGATCCATATTGCAAAGAAATCATAGGACGGTGGATTGGATACCTCCATATGCACATAGGTGAAGAGCTCCACCTCCAAACATGTGATATAAATGCAATTTGGGAAAAAATTTCATGCCCAATAGGATGCCAAACACATTGGACTCTTCTAATAAGACAATCCTATATTCTTTGCAAACTTCCTCTCATCAAGGGACAAAATGGAGGCTATCCCAAATTATGACAGACGCATTAGAACTCACATAATAGCTTTTCCTTCTAATTAATGGCAAGAGCTTACTGCCTTTTATGAACTCAGCTGAGCTCAAAATTAACACATTCCTTGTCCTAAAGCATACTATGTTTCTAGGTTGAGGAGAAGATTGTGTACAACACATTCATATCGGCAGGTTTTGTTCTAAATATTTGTCATAATATGACCTTCCATTTGTTTCAACTGGCTTGGTCCCATTTTGAGTTAAATATATGTCATATAACAATTTTAGATGGCAGAGACAAATGGTACAACTTTAATGGATCTTTCCCACTCTCTCAAGTGTTGTACAAACCATTTATTGGAACAAGTTTCTAAGGCAAATGTATTTTTTGGATGAATGTTTTTCTCAAGGCCTGGGAAAACCCTTTATTGAAACAAGTTTCCAAGTTAAATGGTACAGCTGGGATGAATCTTTTTCTCAAGTGTTGTGCAAACCCTTTAGTGAAACAATTTCCGTAATGTGTTTCTTTGTATTCATTTAGATATCTCCATCATTTTTTATTTTGAATGTAACTGCAAAATTGTCTTTGCTTGTCCATTTGTGAATAACCTTTCTCCCTTATTCACTATCCCACTCTGCCTTGCACCCGTCATACTTGATGCAAAAACAATCCTTTAGGTTTATTTTGGTCATTATGAGGTAGCGAGGGGGTGGTGTAGCAAATTGTAGGTTTTGATGGGTTAGGGAGATGAATAAAACTTGGAAAAAGTGATACAGATCGGTGATATAATAATCGAATATGCCAATTAACCTAACAACCTGCATGAGAAAGTAATCAAGCATATGTTATTCAAGCATTTAAATACACATGAAAGAATGAAGGAAATGGTGGAGCAATGGAAAAGATTTATTAACTATCAATCTAGAAATACAATAGGTAGTATCTGAGATTTCGACCTTCCTACAATCAAATACTATTTTTATAGGCCACAATTAAGCTAGGTAGGTGTGCCCCAGACCTAAGAAGGCATGCACACTACCTTTTTAAAATTCTAGTAACCCGTTGATCTCTAGTATTTACTAATGGAACACTAGTACTAGTAGAAAAGTTATGTTGTGGTTTCCTTGCTTGCATGAAACTGGAGAATTGGCATGACTCTAGTTTTCCCCTTCAAAACATAAATTGGTTGACCTACTTGAGTCCAGCGCTGATCTGCATCTCACGCTTTAAACTATTAGTTGACTAAGGTTCAACTGTTCAGAACAACATGCAATTTGATCCACCTCCGTAATTAGACTATATTCAATATGAAGTATATAATGCTTGTTTGATAGCATGTTGATTCACCATTGTAATTGTTGTAAGAATCAACATGCATATGCCTTCAATTTTGTCCCATCCACTCATAAATATACCATGACTATTTGTCCTAATCATTATGCAATTGCAACCTGTCTTGTCCATTAATTGTCATGTTTTTCACCACTATTTGGATATTGACAAAATATTTTTATCGTTGCACTTCCTGTGACTATGTTTAACCGTTAACATATATTTTAACATGTTAAACCATAATTATCACATCTCAAAAGATTGGCCTAATTTCACATTTCAGTGAACATACCATCCACATGTCTTCTACCTAACAACTACTGCTATTGTTTGCACTTCATAATTCTTCAGTACCTGGGATGCTACTCTTCTCTACATCAATACTCTTCATGTGTTTCTTTGTCAACCATGCGTGTGCTTTATTTCCATGCATGTGCCCCTTCGATACGTCAAAATTTCTGTTGAACCAAGATTTTAGAGTGTCCCTATTGAGTGAGTGCCTTTGTAAGTTGGACACTCCTATTTTTCCTTTCAATAGATACACCAAAATTTAGGAGTATTGATGAATGTTTTAAAAATCATAACCGGGAGTTGAACCGATTAAGGGTCAACTCGAACCAGAACCAGAATCAACAATGAACTGAAGCGGTTTAATTTCAATTACTTAGACTATAAAAAAATACATATAATTTTAAAATTTGAATGAAGAATATATATATTTAGCATTCCATCCTATGATTTCAAGCCATTAGAGACATACTATGCAAATTCTACTCATTTATATTACTATATACCATGTAAGGGTTAATATATGAAAATGACACCAAGTGTGATACCTATCTGAAGTTCGGAAATAAAGTTGAAATTACATAATCATCAAAATCATTTCCTATATTGGGATCCTATTAATCAATAGCACCATGTCCCCCCCATATGGTCAATCCCTTACCTCTATCTCAAATATTAAAGTTTATCCTCCAAGGACATTAGTCAATACCCTGCAATTTTGATGAAACCATCTAATCCAAGCGTTAAAATAAGGTAGAAAAATATTCCAATGCTTAATGAGTGATTTTTCTTTACTGAAGGGTACATTTTTTATTAATTCCATGATAGAGGAGTTAAATCATATTCAATAATAAAGCATCAACTCCACCAACATCAAGCTACAAATAGAGTTTCATGTGCTTGATTAAATCCCAATCCCTTACCCTCATACCTACTAGGATCCAGTGGAAACGTTGTAATCCTAAAATCTATTATAGTATTAAGTCTATTTAAATATGAGTGGGATCTAGAATTCTACTTTTATATATGAATTCCAATCAGGTTGGAACCACAAAATACTATAAAACAATTAATGGTAATGCTAAAATTTAAGTAAAAGGAAGGATAATGAAAGAAAAAGAGAATGTCCAACATTTATTGGCCAAAGTTTAAGCACACATGAAAGAAAGAAAAAAAATGTGGATTAACAAACTAGCTTTATTAACTGCCAATCTATAAATACAATAGGCAATCTCTAATATTTCATCCCTTTACAATGAGACTACAACATTATTTTATAGGCTTCCAATGACTTAGGTCAATGCAACCTAGGTATGAATGCATGTGCATTGCATCAAGACAACTTGTTTAGTTACTGTATTATGGAAACCATTCCCCTATTGTTGTTTAAATCTAATTATGCGTGGATCTGAAGCCAAATTGTAAGAGTTAACCCTCCCTTTTAGTAGTTGTATTGTACTATTTGAATGAGACTTCGTTAATTCCTACTTAATTGCAAAGTATGCCATGTTGATACTATTGATTTGTGCAAGAAATTTCCTCCTCTTCTCTAAGAACAATAATATCTAGCAGTGCTTCATAGTTTCCTTTAGTAGATGCACCCTAGTTGACTGTTGTTGATACACAACACGTAACCTCTCCTTTAAGTGTGTCTTTGTAGTTAAGATAATTCCATATAACCAAAACATAAATCTACTTTTTTTTAAAGAATAGAACATAAGTTTAAGTTGCACCTTCTTGCATGCATAACAATTTCATATCATCACCCCAAGGTGCGCCTTGCTTATATGAGTGTGTAACAACTACTTGAGTCATAACAAGTGCACTTTCCTAGTGTGAATGCCAACTTCAAGATAAACCAGCCTTCATTTATTGTTCCCTAAACTAGCACACCAGTTCTCCTTGGCTACATCCCTTTACATGGAGAACTTAAACTAACAACCAAAGGTGCAACCTCTCAGGAATAGCAACTATCTGCCAGAAAGAACCAATGATGTATTCATCCTTGTCACATGTAAGTTTTGTTATTCCCTAGTTCAAATTGAGTCTAATATAATGTTAAAGTCCATGTTGAGTTAACTAATTTGTTTGTGTGCATTTAACTAAAGTTTTATTATTTTATCTGAAGTGGAATAGAACACGTGGTTACTAACTAAGTGTTCCTTTTCTAACATCTATAGAGATATGCTTGTATGTTTCTCCTTTGTTGGACTCCACTTTTAGTGACCCTTAGTTAGATCTTCCCCCTACCCATGTACACTAGCAACATATCAAAGTTTCAATGGATTGGACTATTTAAGATTCAACTTGAATGGGTAGGCATCACTTTCTTCTAGACAGTGGGGGGAATTCAAGATAATCACCTCCAAGTGTATTCTTTGAAAAAATAGACTTCCCATCACGATAAACCAATGAAAGACAAGGTGTCAATAGCCTATAGGCCCTTCAACAACAACCTCGTATCTGGAACATGCTTCAGCCTAGAATCTATCAAAATATGTGATGAAATATCTTGTTCTTTGTTGTTATATTCTTCACTCATTGGTATATTCCTCAATACAAATAACTGTATTTGATCTAATTTATTTTCTAATTCTAATATCTTTGAATTTGTCATTTACATTATATATTTACATATATGTTTTTGTAATTAATCTCTTGCAGAGTATTGAAGGCAAAGCATCGAGTTTCAAGTGGTTGATCAGTAAAGGTTGTACATTAAAAGGAAAACTATTAAAATCAAAACCTGAAGCTATATTGAAGATATCATATTCTCAAATGTCAAACATCACTATTAATGGCATACTAGAGAAGGTATTTCTACTCATTTGTTTCTTTATTGAATATATGGAGAGATTGACTTACTGTGGTGTTCCAACTTACACATGTGTCCAAAATCCATATTGCTTTGGAAATTGCTTTCAAATTATTTTCTTTTCAGTCATTGGTTAGAGGAAAATTGGCTTTGGATTGAAGTCTAATTTCTATTAGAGAAGTATAATTGAAGTCTATTTTCAAATTTCTGGTGGAACGCCTTTCCTCTAGATCGAAGGACTGTGAAATTCATTTTAACGTGTACACTGAGAAAAATACAAGTAAAAAACCGCATTAACTTAGTCCCTTTTCATTGCTTTAACATAGACCTTTATTGGGTGAGGCAGTCTCGACAGGATTTGAATTCAGGTCATTGGTTTCCCCACTTATCACCAGAGCACGGCCCGACTAACTCAAAGTTGTTTTTAGAAAAATGCCATTGTTTCTTTTAACTTAATAATATATTGCTGTAATGTACATCCTTCACCCCAGAAACAATCGTTTTTCCCATAGAATGCGAGGTTACCGGCAATGTTACGAGGTGCACAAGAAACCAGAGGAATTCATTACCATTGTGGATCTCAATCATTTTCCTTTGATCAACCATGTCAGAATTTCACATCTATTTTTGATCTGTTTACTGCTTATTTCAATCTTACTTTCACCTGGGATTCGGGGATGCCTATGCACTCCCTTTATAGCTGTTAGTTCATGTTCTACTCTCGACTCTCATTGACCTATTTTGTTAATTCGTGCAATAACGAAATTTCATTTTGTATATGTGTACTTTAATTTTCTTTAATATATTTTTCTTTCTAACCAAAACCTTCTGGGGAAATCTAAGGGATGCTTACTCATATTCGTAGAAGGCATCTCTAGTGAATCCCTTGGCATAAACTAATGTGGCTAACCCAACAGATTCAAATCAAGCACCTGTTGGTATGGAAATAGCCAAATGCCAAACAACATTGACAACAAACAATTTAGAAAACCCCTCGGGCTATTAATAATATTTACTTTTTTGGAAAAAATTATATATTTATTTATGCTGCAACTATCCCTTTAGTTTTAAATGGTGCATATAGGTTCTTTTTTAAATATTTTGGATGACAACATTTTTGTTGTGTTATTTCTTACTAATATTGTTTGACAAGGCCCACATATATGACTGCTCATGTACCTTTTTGAGTCCTTGTTTGTATAGAAATCCAGGTTCTGGAATTTTAATAGACACTCGTTTGCAATATTAGTTAGCTTGTGGTCTAGTGGTAAGTGGGGGTACTTATCACCACAATGACTAAAATTCAAACCATAGCAGGTGTACGCTAGTCAATAAAGGACTCTGTTAAAGCGAAAAAGGGATCATGTTGTACCTGTTTATTCCTGACATTTGTTGTACATGAAATAGAGTTTCATAGTCCCTCCATCTAAACAAAGGGTGTCCCACTAGAAGAAAAAAGATACCCAATTGCAAATATTATCACTTGATAGTATTCAGTCATAAGTGCAGTCTGATATGAACAGTAGATGGTGGTTTTTTGCTTTTAAATATTCAATGTTATTGCAATGGCCATTTCTTTGTTTATGTGTTCTCTTTTTTCTTGTAATCTCGGTTGCTTTCTTTTTTACACTGTTTGAACCTTTTTTCAGACATCTTGATTTATAGTGTTGCTTCATTTCTTACTCTGAAAAGGCCGTTTTAGAACTTGTACTATATGTATCCATAGAAGGTTTTGAGATCTAGTTTCATTTTCTTCTTTCCAAGATGATCCTATATGAAAACTATATATTTTGTTTATTTTATGATGCCTCCCCTTTATAGGTAGGAAACTGTGATGAAAGAATATTTGGTTATTTCATGTTACTTCTCAAATAGAGTTGTTGATCTTTATCAAATTTTACTTATGCAGGTTACTGGGAAGGACAAAGTTTATAGATACATGGAAACATCTGATTTGTTGAATGAGTTGAGAAAGTACACATTTAAAGCAGATAATGATTTGGAGATTAAAATATCACAGTCTGTACTTCAACAACTTTATGATGTAGCTGGGGATGTCTCTTGGCTTGCAGTAAAATGGTTTGTTGTTTATTTAGTCTTTTAAATATTTTCTTCAATTATTGAGAATAACTCTGGAATTCTGTCTGTGGGCTTGCAATGAAATTAAGAATTAATTTGGGAATGCTACAACTATTGAGAAGTCACTAGTACACAATGAAAGATAAGTGATTAGATGACCAAAAAATTTGGTCGCCATAGTGTTTTCAAAGGATAAATGACCAAAATTGAGAAATTTTAAGTGAGTTAACTAAAAATGACCAATTTGGTTACAAGATAAGAAGTAAACTAAAAATGACTAAGATGAATGACCAATCTGGTCACGGGATAAGAGCTAACCGAAAAATGACCAAATAACAATTAGTCATTTTTAGTTGTGTCACTCCGACAATGGAAAATTACAATTTGATAAATTCTAACATTGCAAATGGATTCTATGGGGTCTTTGAATCCATATGTAGTGTTAGAATTTAGTATAAATATAATTAATTATATTGGGTCGCTTGCATGATCTAATGACTTGTGCATGCATCAAACTTACAAGTTTTTATAATTTGGTGTATTCAAGACCCTATTTTCAAGCCAAAAATTCTTTATAAACCATCTTTTCTCAACCTTAAGCATGTCTTAGTGAAGTGAATCACCCTTATTTTGGAAAACCCTTAAGATCCAATTCCCTATATTTCTCCCTCAAATCATGCATGATGCTAGATTTTTGTGTATTTATTTCACTCAAAAGGACAACTTGATCTTGTATTTATTTATCCAAAGATAACTTGTATTTCTTTCTCCAAGGAAAGGTGGATAGCACAATTTTTTAGAGTTGCCTTATGACTTGTACCTTATCTTTCTCTGTACTCTGTTAAAAAAATAGCTATTATATGATACCATCATGGTATGAAGATTAATGTGAAGAATAGGTAAAGCCTTAAATATTCCAGTTTTGTGTTGTTCTCGCTTGATGTTGATATAGTAGTAATTAATTAACATGGTATCAAATCCATTTTGAGAAGAGAGCCATGCTGTTAAGAAAGCATATATAGTGGTCTTCTAGATCTAAGTTTGAATATATGTGGGTGGTATTCATATCTATGTTAGTCAGTGCAATTTAGGGAATATCTAACCATAAAGATGCATTTTGAATGATCGGAATAGCTAGGGTAGGTTTTCGTTTCATATTCAATTCATTATGAACTGCCCATTTTCTCTAAAGTACTTTTTGAATTTTTATTTTACAAACTAAAGCAACATATATTTTTTTTTAATTTAGAAAGTTTAATTTACTCAATTTCTTATTACGATAATAGATTAAGACATAAATAAGTTGAATGAAGTCTTGGTATTAAAACCAATCACATCTTTTTCTTTTATTGGGAGCCTTCACAATCTCATTTGGTTGGCCCACCATGTTGCGTAGTCATGCAACACTACGTGGCACATATTGAACACATGCACCACATCACTTCCACATGGACCTCCTTTACCTACAAACTAAACATTAAAGGAAGCTCGCCTTTTCCAATTGGGATTTCTTTCCACATGGACCTTTAATTGGGATGACTTGCAAACAAGCACCTCAATCAGAGCTAAGTCCACTACCACAATGTTAGATTGTACACTATGTCAATGGTTACCAGTCCACATAGGATGGAAAATTAGTAATAGATCATATGGGGCACACTTCCACTTGGTACTATAATACGATGCCATCAAGACTACCATGTGAGTTTGTAACAAAATTTGACATATCTTGGTGAAAATTTCATGCCGACACCATATTGGACATGTCATACTACCACAAGGAACCAATATTTGAAACCATACTCGCCATAGTGAGCATGCATAATCAACTTGCCATGTCACCCATACAACTACCTAGTTAGTTGACAATTGAACATTTCCATGTCAATGCAAAGTCATAATGCCACATTAGCAAATGCACTACCATACATACACATGTTTAATTTGGACCCCTCAATGATGCAATTTTGAAATCAACACTTCAACTTTCGTAGGTGATATCTTAGACATACAAAAGTATTTTCATTGAATGACTCTTTATTTTAGATAATGTTTCAAGCTATCGATAACGACTTAGTTATTTTTAGCATGCAATACACATAATATTTTAGATTTATTTATTTTGATGTTGTGTATTTATCAATCCCTAGTCACTCTTGCAAACCTATTTCATATTTGAGCTTCTAAGTAGTGAATTCACATATATGTTCTTTATATCCATTTTGATTGTTTGGCCTCTTAGAATTTGCTAAAAAAAAATTGTGATCTTAGAATACCAAAAAACAAAGGGGTTTCATGTTCCAAATTGATGTCATGCTAAGCACTCATTATAAAAATAGATTATTATTATTTGATTTTTCAAATTTCATTCCTTAATCAATGTCAATCAATGTCAAAATAGACTTGGATTTATCATTAAAATTTGAACAATTAAACTTAATTAACTTCTCACACATAACCATGGTTATCCATCTTTTCCCATCAAAAGGGTTTAAAAAACATTATTCCCAAATGACCACTCCAAGTATCAATGCATGTTCTACTAATGGATGGGTGTTGGACTGGCCATAGAAATCCCCTACGCACATTTCATGTACTTGTGTTTAGACGTAGTGGACGATGAGAACACCATATATTAGCAAAAGAATAGATAGTTGTTGGGTTTCGAAAGAATCGGGGTTGCAGTGAGAAAAGTGAGGCGCTTCAATGCATATGATGCGGCATCTCAAGAGCACTATGTCGATTCGATCCTCCATTTTAGTTTCATGTTTCCAAATTTGGCTAAGGACCACATTGGCTTAAGCCACTTAACCACATTCATGATTAATTATAAAAGTGGTGATGAAGGTCTAATTTTCTCTAAGTATGATGTCCAAGGGTGCTAATAATGTAATATGGGAGCAAATTGGAAACTAATCCTAAGGTTGGGAACAATTATTAAGTGGAGAAATATAAGAGGAAGTGCAACTCCTAACCAATGGAAAAAGGGGAATATTTGTTGCAGGTTCACTAATGAGTAAAGTAATGAAGGAAGGTCACATAAAATAATAGCTTCCCCCAAAATATTAAATATTGCACATCCAGTGGTTTGCAGAACAAATAATATTGGGTCAAAGGACTTAGAGAAATCAATTATAATAAAAGGCCCATTGTCTCATGAATGATGATTTGTTAATATTATGAGAGAACATTGACTTTGGGTACATAGGAGATTAGGTGGGCCTCATGAGTTGTCTTGCATAAAGAAACTAGAAGAAAAGAAAGAAAGAAACTAAAAAGATGGAAGGTAGCATAAAAGTAGGCAAGCAAGGAAAATCAAGAAAGTGGAATAAAGTAGGAAAGAAATTAGAAGCAGGGAAAAGTAGAGTTTCCAAAAGTAGTAAATGCAAGAAAGCAAGGAAAAAATGCACAAAGTTGCAAGTATCCAATTCAGTCAAGGAGGGCGCATTGGATGAGTCCATAAGCAATGCAAATTTCCCAATAAGCAATTAGAATTTATAAAACAAGGTGGTGAGCACCTGTTCACATCTTTTGGCCATTGTTAATTCCAAAATTGGAGAGCAATGAGATTCTCATGACTTGAGGAGATGTGCCCCTATTGTCACTAGTCTAGTTGAATAATCATTTGGAGTTTGAGGAGAGAGGTGTTATAGCATGATTTTCCACACCTCATGCATCATGCCTTGATGGCCTTCGCTTGTCCCTATGCAGACTCATTATCACTATAGCCTTTATGTTTCAGTATAATCCTAAAAAAAAAATCTTTAAAGACATATGCAGGTCACCAGTTCTACAAATTGCGTATATGTGTCTTGCACCATTGTTGCCTGCGTACATAAGGTTTTATGCTCAAAAAGAAGAAAAAAATGTGGAGTTTTCCCCATCAAGTAATGAATTCCTTGATCCTTGTCCTTTCATATGTTGGGAAGTGCTCTGATTCGACCCTCCATTTCCCATTGGAGGGATATATATTGGGCCATTGTGAATCATTAGAGGAGGAGAAACTTGGAGAGTAAAGAGACTATAACAAAATTTTGCCTCATTGTTATATGCCTGAGTCTGCATCCCTTTGTCCTTATTGATAAATCCATTTGTGTTCATATCCTAAGATTTCCATTGTCTTTGTGAGCTTGCCTTATTATGGAGGATTGAAGTGGTGGAGGCCCAGGTGGAGGGACTCAGTTTCAATGAGGTGCCAATATCGGTTGTCACATTGTATCTTTATTTTAATTTAATAGAAATATCCATTTGTCGTCCAAATTTCATGTGCAATTATGTATAGTTGTATCCATGGGTGTAATTGATTTATACATGCTTAAATGGAATATGATATATTGAATGCTAACACATATTGTATTATTCTTGGATATCTATTTGTTGTTGAGGGAAAATTGTAGGGACAAAATTTTGATCGAGAGCTCAACGATGGTCATCTTTGAACATCTGATTGAGGAACAGTTCTTATCCCTTAATGGTTAGTTTATTTAATTTATCTAGAATGCTTGGAATGGATTCAATTTTTGGTGTCATATTGTCTGTTGTGTTCCACCCCAAGCCATAGGAATATTTTCTCCGTAATAGAATTGGTGACCATATCGAGGAGTTTCCTTTTTGGTGGTGTTTTTTAGTGCATTTTTTCTCGAATTGCTCTTTGTTTCTCCATGTTTATGTGTCACATTTGGTAGTATGTTTATCAATTCACAATTCCTTAGAGTGGTTTGGACTTTGGATTTCTTTTTACTACCTTCTTTCTTGTATACATGTGTGGCAGTACTTATAGTCAAGCATATATGGGAGTTGTACTCTATCAGGTTGCATACACATGAGTTGTACTCTATTGTTCTTTGAACAGTCATGTATATCTCCCTTTTTGGTTGATATCTTGAGATGTGAAGTTACTAGGTGGGTTATAAGTGTTGTTATGTCTTCCTAGGTACTTATGTTGTCTGTTGACTACTCTTGTTGTGACTAGAAACCTCCGTTTATTGACCTTTTTTAGAAATTTTTTCTTGCCAATCTATTCCTTTTTTGTTTTCTATTAGTGCACTGGTCCTTAAGTCTTGGTGTCTTTCTTGGCTTGTGTTCGCTACTTGTTGCAGAGACTTAGAATTTAATGGTTTTTGTTACATTTTCACTCATTTATTTTGAAAATACAAAAATAATTGCATTTTGCATGTGCATGAAAGTAAGTACTTGCATCGATTTGCTTGGATGAGATTAGTGTCTAGTATTTCATTTAGTAATGATTGCATTTGCATTCGAAAAGGAAAGTGATTATTGTGCATTTCATTTAGTGGCATACCATCTTTTCGTTTGGAAAACAAAGTTGCACTTGGCATTGTTTTTAGGTGTGCATATTTACTTTTATTGTTGAGTCATAACATCACTAGTTTCACGATCATATCCCTTGAGTAAGCATATCCTCTTAAAATTAAAACTTAACTTAATATTGATTAGAACACTTTTATTTTGTAGGGTGCACCAACAAGCTTAGGTTTTAGGGTCTTGGAATAGGATTTTTTGAGTAAATTTCTCCAAGCCTATAAAACAAAATCAATTAGGTGTATGACCAGGGAGAGAAGAAATCCTTGTTATAATTGATGTTCTCAAGAAGCTCCTCTTACACAAGATTTAATCACAAGGAAGCACACACTTTGATGGTGGGGATATCCCTCCACTACCTTCTGTGAGCGTCAAAGATATTTCCAGGATCTTATTCGTATCTGATGGCTCTTGAGGTACCTTTGGTGCTTTCAAGCTTTAGGATTAGTTACCCTACCCATATGGTGGATGTTTCGTGGGACTATCTTCCCGAGCATTGGTTATATTAAGGTGACCTTAGTTTCTTTCCTTAGGTATTATATGGGGTACTTGCAAAGGTTATTCTGTGAGTGTCTTGGCATGGTAGGGGACCAACGACATAGTCTCTTTATGTGTTTAAGATGAGGGACACTATAATTGGGTACACACCTCTGCTTGTAGTATATGAGAGTATCAGGCCTCTGATAAAAAAGGCATACCTTCTGCATTGAGGAGCTCATTTGTCCTCACTCTTCACTTGTTTTCATCTATCCTAGATTATTTAGGGGTGTGCTTTGTGTTTTCTAGTTGGATTTAGGGATCACAATTAATTTAGTCTCTTCCTCTATGGAGTCATCATGGATCAAGTTCCAACACTTCATCGTTCCCATCGTTTAGCAGGATTATTTCCTTGTGACCCTTCACAAACTCTTTATAAGAGGGCTACACATTCTAGGCAACCTCTTTCCCATCAAGGTCCCCATATAGTTTTTACCATGAGTACCACTTCCAAGACCCTTGATTTCCCTCCATCCCCGTCATCTATATTTGGGGGAGGATCCCTTGAGGTTCCTCCTTCATCTAATTTATGGATTCCTGGGACTCCAGTCTATACCGACCCTCACAGGACCGGCCTTTCCCACCCGGTAAGACCGATTTTTTTCAGGATTTACAGGACTTATATTATTGGGAGTTATTTTCTTTACTGAATTGTTTTTGCTGGCTAAAGAATTTTAATTCATAAATCCAATGGTGCAAATTACATGACATTTCAGTTACTAGATGGTGGTATGTCAAATATGTTGTCCTCTTTGTTTCAATTCTATATTGTTTTCTAGAAATTGATTTTAACATTAATCCAGCCCTAAAGTTATGCTTTGATAAGAAGTTACTCTTGTCTGCATATTTATTTGCAAATTCTAGGCATAATTGGTATAGCAATTGTTAAACCTCCCATGCAAGCAAAACTTGTCACTTGATCTTCATTGTGGTCAAAATTCACATCAATAACTTGCTGCATCTATGATGAATTGTATAGAATGATAAATAGTGAATTGGTCATTTAAGATTGTGGATGTAATTATGAATTTGATCACCAAGACTATATACGAATATGGTCACTAAAGATCTAAGATCATAGACTAAGTTCATTTAAGAATAAGAATCTATCTTTGCTCATCTAAGATTGTGTATCATCTAAGGGCTGCTAGTTGGATAGCCAAATCTTTGAGGCTCATAGGTTAGCACAAAGATGGGTAGCCAAATCTTTATCTAAATAGTAAATACAAATACAGTGTTCCTATATCCAATATGGAACTACCACTGCAATTTGGTTGCCCTTTGCTTTATTCACAAAGACAATATTACATGCATGGATATATGTTCTTTGTGTAATATTTTGCTTATACTATTGGAATTTTTTGAAATCTGTTTGAAACTGTCTCATAAAATTATTTATAATTTCTCAATAATTTTAAATTAAGAAGAACTTTCCAAAGACATATTCATATGCCTGATGAAAGTAGTAATGGGAGCCATATTTTTTCTTGAAAGGCTGGGGGATCAGTAATTGGAAAAAGTGACTTAGGATAGGCCCAATATCAAGCCAACTAGATGCCACTACACCCCATAGGATATATGGAATATGCACCAGTTTGCATGTCACATGTAGCAAAATCTTGCGGCTCAGCCTAGAGCTGAGTTGTGCCAATAGGGGAGGCCTAATATTTCAGCCAAGCCACTGCAAGCCAATGTGACCATTTTTGTCCAAACATGTCATTGGAAGGATTTGCCATTGGGTGGGGAATCTAACAAACTCGCACTCAAACATTCAAGTTATGACCCCGTGACTGTAATGGGAGCCATCTTAAAGAATGCTAGCTTTAAGTTCATAGTTATAGCAGTGTATTTTATATGTGTTGAGTCTATAATAGTTTCTAAAAGATTGCAGCCATGAAGTTACATTTATGTTTCTTGGCATATATTTTATGATAGACTGATATATTCTTTTTCTACTCTTGTAGCCTTGTCCCAATGGTAAAGAAAGTAAGTGAGGACAAATTTGTTGAAATGGAAAACACATTGTGTAATAGATTGTTGAATGGAAAAGAACAACGGTGTGACATTGTTAACATAGATTTGAAGACAATTATTTCTGAAATTTCCAACCAAAGTGTTGTCTAGCGTGTGGTTGCATCCCTTTCACCTCTATTTATAATAGGCATCACAAGTGGGGTAAGTGTTGCTGCTTTATTGTTGCTCCTCCCTTTCTTTTTCATTTTTTCTAAGTTTCTAGTCAAGTATTTTGATAGGGAGTGTTTTTAGCATAGCGAGTTAAATTGCTTCATTGGCTAACTGTGAAAGTCACTGTTATTTAGAATGACAAATTAAACTGCTTCATTGGGCATGATTTTTGTGAGAGGAAATGCCTATTGCAATTTAGTGATATCTTTTCACTTCTGTCAATTTGATACATTTCACATAGAATAAGCCTTTGATATTATTTAGAAACAGTTGTAAACTCTGGTCTTAAAGCAAACTCCTTGAATGTGAGATTTGAATGCCTAGTAATTCTGTAACATTTTAGCTGTCAGAAGATTTTCCTCTTGCTAATATTTAAAAAAATTGTAGGGTTTCTATTACATTTTACCTGTAATGATAGATATTTTCTTGAGGACATAATTTCTGCAAATGTGAAGAATTCTTGAAGCCTTTACAATTTGTTTCTTACAAGAATAATTGATATAAGAGACCTACTTATATAGCTTTATATATTTGGGAACAGTTATATGCCTTGTATCAGAATGCATGCTCTGTCCTAATAGTACCAATATGACCAAAAGTTTATAATTAGCTTTGTTTAATAAAGTTGAAATGTATTCCTTAAGGATAAATTTCTGACCTGTCATGGGATGATATGTACCTTCTTCTCAGGATACAAGTACGGAGATGAAGTGTGATTGCCTTGATATCTTATCTGATGTTGTTCACCATTTTGGAAACCTTATGGCAACAAATCATCAGATATTACTGGGTTCTTTGCTTCCACAACTGGGTTCAAATCAAGCCAACATTAGAAAGAAGACATTTCTTGCCTTGGTATGTTGTTGAATAGGTTCTATAGGTTGTCTTTTATGTACAATGTCTTTAATGTTAAACCACATTATATGCATATTATAGATGGACATACACACCCACATACATACACATAAGCGTAGGTGTGTATACTATACACACATCCATTTAAGTTATTGAAAACATATTAGTGGTAGTCACATGATGTGAGTATTTTTGCAAATTGCTTGTTCCATTGTGGTTTACGCTATTTCAGTTGAGAAATGAAAGAGCTTACTTGAGTTATTTGTTTGTAAAATCACTTGCTTCTAGTTTACCATATGATTTATTGGGTAAGGCGATAGTCTAGGTGGTGCTTTTGTTGCAGCAAAGGAACACAATGTCGGATATGGTTCGGACAAACATACAAATGATTGGGGCACTTAGGTATTACTTCAACATTAGTTGAGTCACAAAGACCATGAGTTATTTCAGGCTATGTGTTGTAGCAACATAATCAAAGTTGGAATTCAATGATGTTAACTTAACTACTGTAGTTGGCCATCTTTAAAAAGAATTGAAATTTGCCAAATTTCATGCACTGGTTAACTTAATGGAAATTTTTGAAATGACTAGGCATTACTTTTAAAGACAAATTAGAATTCACACACATTTTATCATTTTACTTTTGTATTGGTTATTTTTTTGAATTTAATTCTCCAACTTTGAACACAAAACCCTAGTCTTAGAAAACATTGGATATATATATATATATATATATATATATATATATATATATATATTAAAATTGTGATACTCTTTGTTGTTTTGAGATGATTTTCATAATATATTTTAGTTTTCCAACTTCTGATATGTGATCTTTGATACATTTTTTTAGTGATTTAAGATATTAGTGAAGTGTACATTCATTGCTTGGGAAACAATGAGATTAGAGATTAGAGTAGTGTACATTTCTTAGTGGGTGTTAACTGTAGGTAGGGTCATGTTAAGCTCATCAACATTACAGTGTATGGCAACGTTGTTGCTCTGCAGGTGGACATAAGTCAAGATAGTCATAGTTGTTGAAGTGAAAGACCTTATTGTTGAATATGTATTTAATCTTTATTGAAATATATTGACATTTAAACTGAGTATAGCTATCTACAATGATAAGAATGTATTCTTGAAAAATATTTTGGTAGACAACTATGAATAATAATTATCATATTTCTTGAAAAATGACTTCATTTTGTTCTTCTATTTTTGTAGTACTGCATGAATAGGTTCTTTGTAGCTTTGGCATATAAAGATACATATAGGGATCCTAACATATTATTGAGTGTCACTTATTCTAGCACATATTAGCATGAAATACAATTTTTTTAACTCCCCTCAATATAAAATTCATAGCATCTTACTCGGTAACTAAGAATAATTACAAAAGTTGAAGGGAATTATTGTTTAGTCTTCAATAATGCAACACTTTTCTAGTTCTTAATATATAAACACTACATTATGTTGTATGATGCAGGTTGTGTTCATAAAGAAATGTATGCAATGTCCATATCAACCAAGTTTTGCATTTGGACATCAAATGTGATTTCTTGATATTATTAATCTTTTTTCTTATCTTTCTTTCATTATGAGATATGATTATTGAAACAAGTGTTTGAACATGGCATTTTATGCTTTAAATATGATATTATCTACCAATCGATAATAATGGGATTCTAAAGGTTATGTATTTTTTCTTGAGGATCTTTCTGTAGTGACCAAAATGGAAACCTGACCAATAGAGTAACCACATTGTGATATAGGTAAGTGAAATATGACCTATTTTATGATCACAGTCAATTTTGTCTATTTTATTGTTGGAAAGGAAAGTATCCTATGGCTAGGGTTTAAGAGGCCATCAACGTACTGGAGTTGAAAGAGAGATGCGAATGGTTCTTCAAGTAAATACAAGCAAGATTAGAGATTAGAATGGTTCATACCTTAGCCAAATGAAGGTTGATCCAAGCATCCCTTCAATCCTCTTCTTGCTCCTCTTGCTCCTCTCGCTCCAAGAGACCTGCAAAATGAACTATAACTTCCTCAAAACATTATGACCACATATAAAGAAATGATAATCAAATAAACATGAAATAATGATCTGACTAACATCATCATATGATTATAAACAGAGATTCAATTACACATTGAATAATGATTTGGGAAGAAGAAGGATATCACATATTTATTAATCTTGAAAACAAGTACAAATAGACCTTCTCTTCAAGTTGGGCACCTCATGAAACCTTGATCCAGTTCTGCTACTTCTCTTCTCCAAGGAACTCAACCTCCAAGCTCTACAACACAAGGGGATGATCACTAGGGCAAAGGTGTGGGCAAAGAGAGGCCCAATTCCTCCAGCATAAAAATGCAAAGGTTCAAGTCTCCTATCATGGACCTCCCCACCTCTATTTATATGCTTTATGAAGAGATATGGTTGAAGACAAAGTAGTTGCAACTGAAGGAGTCAGTTGCATAACTACCCAAAATACCCAAATTTCGAAAAACGTATTTTTTTGACATTTTTAGGAGGAATACGTTGGTTGCAGAGACATCAGTCGCATATGGAAGAGGTATACACGAGTTTCAATTTAAATAGTCATGTATTTAGGGCATACATGAGTATTATATATATCAAGTTGTGTACCATATGCGGGTTTCCTTAAGGAAAATCGCTTATACATCAAAAAAGCTCATTTTAAGGGTACTTATAGGCATTTTCAGACTTTGGTGTCTTCTAGAAAGTTTTAGCTAACTTAAATATATTTTCAATGGTGTAGAGATGAGGTCAAAAGTAGTTACAAAACTCAATACATGGGTCCTCCAATTTAGGTGTCTTTTCAATGACTTTCATGAAGTGTCATCATGGAAGTGTCGACATGTGACGAAAACATGGTAAAGTGGTCACATGAAGAGATGTGTCATTTTGAGCTATAACAGATACCCCCTAATGTATGAGGTTATTTGAGAAGATGATAGATGAAATAAATTATAAAGGAAACAACTGAGTATGGAGAGAGCACAAAATCCAAGATCAAAAGGCTCGAAAAAAGGTACTTGAAAGAGATATAAATGTCAGACAAAAAATGATCTCTGGGACATACAAGTCCATATACAAATCATCACCATAAATATACAGGAGGATCCAACATATGTATAACTGATGGAACTATCATGGTCGCTCAATATGCAAAAAAACACCATATCAAATCTAAAGGAGTCATGGCCACAAATGAACAAGGTGGATCCATGCTCAACAATCAATCATAGCCACAAGAATACAAGGTGGATCTATGTCTCACAAAAATGTCATATAAAATGTAACAACGTCTTGCACAGCTTGGAGAATAGAAAAATGATGATGTTACTATCAGCCCAAGGTCTTCAATCCAAACCGCCCAAAAGGTACGAATCCTAACCATGCGAATAAAGGAGCTAATTTCGAACATTGAGGAAACCATTTGATTACCGGCCAATAATGAAAACCGTTAACAAACATGAGGGAAACCACCATTAACGAAAATGGTCCTCAAGGTACCTAGTACATTCTAACAAGTGTGAATACAAGGACTTGAAGTCGAACACTTGAAGAATCCATCGAGTAGGATACATTAAGGTATTCCCACTACCCAATAGCGAGGGAAAATTGCCACTGATGACTGCAATCCCTAAGGTACTGTCATAAAACTCTAAATCTCATTCCTAGAGCAAGATGTGTTGTAGTCAATAGCAAGAGATTTGTTGGGAGGAAGGAATTAAGGAATCCTTCATCATCCAACACGAGGTAAGTCAAAGACTAATTGGATCTAGAATTGGTACTGAATTTCATGACAAGGACCACCGAAGACATGATGTAATGAACCAATACCATGGAATGGCCGACACAAAAGGTCAAGGAAACTACAGAATGGCCAACAAAGGTTTAATCCTTAAACAATGAGCATGACACAAAAGTGACTTAGGAAGCTTTTGACACAAAAAAAACAACGACAAAAATCTGCAATGGAGGAGACATTGACAGATTCCCCATATAATTGGAAAATAAACCAACCGGAGGAGTAAGAAACTCTAAATTGGGATAAAGTCAAAATACTAGGACCCAACTGTTGATAGTCTCAAAACTGGTGATTTGTAAACTCGGGACCTTCTTCATTTTTGGAAAGCTCGAAGAAGAGACAGAAAAATGCTTGATAAAGCACTGATTCATGGATTTTACAAGCCCGAACTAGTACACACTCGACGATGTTTTCATAGTTTAGAGAGTCTGAAAGCTCCAAAGAAGACTCTAGGGGGGGGACATTTTCATCCAATTTAGTCTCTTGAGGCTAGAAAAGTATAAAACAAACCACAAAAGAACTCTCTTAGCTTCTGTAGAAGTAAGTCACACCTTTTTCGTATTTAGTCAAGAAGGTTCGAAAAAGGTTAAATTACCACCTACCCAACACTCATTCAAAAGAAACATATAGATTGAGTTTTACTAGTGTGAAGGAAGGCAAGATCACCTGGAAAGATCCATTTTATTACAAGAAATGGGGCTTACAATAGCAAACTCAATGCTTTGTTCTTTAGAGTTTAATGAGCATGACAAAGACATAAAGCACACTCAGAATATTTTTCATGTTTAGGTCCAGAGCACGAAAAAGAGAAAACTAAGCTCATTCCAGGGGCTCCTTTTCCATAAATTTAGTCCCTCAGGCCCGAAAAAGCAATAAACATATGCCTTAGAATACACTTCTCAATTCCGAAGAAAAGAGAGTGTTCCTTTCTCATATTATTCCACATGGTCCAAGAAAGAGATACCTACCACCAATGTGGATTCCCATTCACATATTCTTAACGAGCCTGAACGGACAAGTCTACTCGGTAGTCAAGTCTATTTTGAGGATGCAGACCTGGGCCTAAAGAAACTCAATATATTTCCCGCGATGTTTTAACGAGTCCGGAAAATTCAACTCATGGCCTCCTTACTGTTTTTAATGAGCTTTAAGGAGAGCATAAACAATGCTCTAAATGTGAGGAGATGACTGTCATAGGCAAGCGAAACTAGTTCCAAGCGCAAGGAACAAACCTATGTAATGCAAGGAACATGAGCAAGATAAAGACACTCAGGGAACATCTCCTTAAGGTAAAAGGTGTCAAGTTGCAAAGGCAAAATGATACAAGGGTTAGTGATGATGAGAACAAAGATGAGGGCTTATACAATAAGCTAAAAGCATGGAAGCCAGCATCAAGCTCATAAGCGCGAGAAAGATACATGCAAATGCAGTTACAGCTTGAAAAATAAGACAAGGTCAGTAAATAGTTGTGAATCGAACTAAGAATCCTGTCTCCAAGAAGAAACAAAATTAGAATCACATTAATAATAAAAGATCCGATGCAGGTCACTTTGGCAGAAACACATGTGACTTTGCTATCTTCTACAAAAGGTGAAGTCAAGGCAGAATCAACCAAAGAAGATTCTATAGCACCAAGGCTTGAGGGTTTATAATCAGTGAGATCAAACTCAGAAGGAGAGAACAAATCAACAAGGGATATAGAGTCCGCAAGAACAAACTCAGTATCACAGGAGTTGAAAAATTCATAAGAAAAATCAAACTCATCAGGATCACTGACTTGCTGTTGAAAGGAAGAGTTAAGACTCAACAAGACCAACATAAGAAGAAAGGTCAGGCTTAGTAGGAAAATTAGGGTTAGACTTAGTCACAACTAAATGAACATCCAATAGAAGGTTAGACTATATCAAAGAATCTAGGAAGACTTCATCCGAAGGAAGGAGATCATCCGAGATAGGACACATGTCTAAACTTTCAAATGGATTGACAGAGTGGAGAGCGGGATCCATAGTCTATATAGGATGACTCACCTGGTAAACTAATGGGACCAAGTCTCAGGAAGGTAAGCATGAAAACAGAGGTTGCTTCATATTAGAAATTGAACGCAAAGGAGATGAGGCCACATAGCTCACCTTTGGCGGGGTAGTGTCTATAGAAATAGTAGGAATCAATAAAGGAAAGACTTGGTCTCTAGTTGGGTCAGGAGAAGGATCAAGAAAATCCAACTGATCGATAGTGACAATTTCTTCGCGATGATTAAAGTACATCACACAAAATAATGCTGACACCACATCTTGCATGGCATAGACATAATCACGTCCAAGGAGCATATTGAAGTCCAAGGGGTCTTCTATCACCATGAAGTCAACTCAGACGGTCTTCCCACCCAAAGTAACAAGTGTTTGAGCAATAATTCCAATGTCTAAAGAAGTTATTCTTTCAAACACTAGTAACTGACTAGCAGTCGACACAATGCTGGGAGATCCCATGCCTTGCCAAGAACGAGCAGACAAGATACTAACTGAGGCTCCTTCATCAACAATACAATGAGCAATTGCGTATGGTTCAACTTTTACCTTTATCTAAAAAGGTGCATCAGAAGGAAGGCATGACTCAACTAGGCTATCCCAATCAAAGGAAGCAATCTGAGAGCTTGGTGGGGGTTCATATGAAGTGATTTCAGTGCCCCCTTGTTCAGTAAGTTCTGAATTGGTAGTGAAGAAAATGTGACTAGAAGACACTTCACTCTCCGAAGGAAGAGTGGGATTGATCGATACTGAAATTGATTCAACCGCTTCATGAAAATCACTCTCCAAAGGGAGAGTGGGATGGACCAAAGATGACATTGGTTCAATCACATCAGGATCACTCTCTGAAAGAAGAGTGGGATCGACCAAAGCTGACATTGGTTCGACCACTTGAACAACCAAAGGTTGAGTAGCTTGTTGAGAAACTATAGGTTGTTTAGGAGAAGGAAATTATTGATTCTCGGACCACACTCTTCACACCTATGTGCTAGCAGGGAAATGGTGAGTAAGATGATCTCCCTCACATAGCTTACAAGGGAACTTAATTTTACACTTCGAACGACCAGTTGTTGTAATATCATAGATCATATAGGGTTACCAACAATACACATTGAAACATATAGACATAACAGACAGAAGAGACAAGAACATAGATATAGAATAATAGATTATATTATATCATAAGGGTCCATACATACACAGAACTGATTCGAGTTCTCATCTGGCTCAACATCCTAATATATATGATTTACAAACAATTACATATAACTACCTATCGGTTCAGTCAACCAACATGACCTTACATGACCGACCTAATCTCTAATTAGACGGCTATTTGACTAGTCAGCTCACTCACTAGTCCCTCCAACATCTCCCCCAGGAACAAAATATTTCTTTGTCCTGAAGAAATAGGGGAGGTACTTCAACAATGTGCTGTCTTACGTAGTTGTTTTTGGTATTGTTTGTCTTCATGGACTATGTAGTCTAATGGTTGGTCATTTCTGCACTCATATTTCCACAATTCCTTCTGTTGTAATGGACAACTGATGTTGAAATTCTTCCCAGCTCTGTAATACTTTATCAATGTCGATGGTCAATGTTGTGATTCTTGATAAGGTCCACATCTTCTCCTGGATGGAAAGAACTGCTGTGCTTTCCATGTCAGGTCCCATGAATTGATATTTTTCTTCTGTTGTTTTCATTAGTCTTTTCATCTACAAGAAGATGGTATCTAGTTTATCTAGGCTTGGGAGTGCTTGTTGTACCCATTGGTGTGCTTGTTTTCCTAGTTTCTATAGTTTAGCCCGTCTCCAATACAATTTAATCTTGTATCTAGTTTCTCAATGCTTCTTTAGTGCCTTTTCTTCTTTCCAGTGCTTGAATTTGTTCTCGGGTTTGTCAGGTTTTCTGAAATACTTGCCCATAGTAAGTGGCCCAATCACGGAGTACTTCTTTTGTGATGATAGATTCTTCCATGTGGTCCTGCAACACTCTGTGAGCCTCTGAGAATGCTGTGTAATGTTTCCTTAAAAATCTAGATGTATGCTCTTTTCGGTCTTCTTTCATATTTAGTAGATGTGATTGTAGGGTCAACACCATGCTTTCAAATAATTGATATTCCTTTTCAAGCGGCTTGTCAGTGTCGTCCTCTAGAGGTCTTGGTATTACTGTTTGAACTAATTTTCTGCATTTTGATAAGAACTTGACTTGTTCATTCTTACTATTATCCACCTGCTTGTGTTTGATCTAGCTTCTTGTTTTTTCCTCAGCAACCAGGGTTTCTAAGAGTTGTCCCAACTCTCCGTCACTTAGCTTTGTTGCGTCGACTGTAGTAGTCGATCCAAGTTGGATAATGTGGACCATTGTCGACTATGATTATTTGTGGTGTTTCTTATTCTTTTTGTATCTTTTTCTCTTGTGTTTATTTTGTTCTGTTTGTTGTTGTTCCTATGCATCTGCAAGTGGTGGATTCTCCTATGGTTGGTTTTCTAGTTGCTGATATTCAAGGGTCGGTGAACTTTTGGTTGAATTTCTTGGGTGAGATTTGCAGCTGGATGTGTATCTGGAGGATTTGGTATAGATGGTTCATGGTTTGGTAAAGGTTCTGGATTGGGAAGTGGTGGTGGAGATGGTGAATGGTCGGGTGTAATTGGTGTAGTAGGGATATTTTTAGTCAATGTTGGGTCCTCGACTTCTAGTGGTGAATCATCTGGGTCATCAGAGAATAGGTTGTCGATCACCTGGTTGATATATTCTAGGTTATCTTCCTCCACATCTCTTGCTGGCTTCTTAGCTAATGGAGGGTGTGGGATGTCGAAAGGGATAATGGATGAGGTGCGACTTGTGACAATTTGAGATGTCTTATCAGGGTTCCTTAAGAATATCAACTTGATAATTCCCACAGATCTTGGTTTCTGGGGTATTTGTCCAGTTTCTTGAGGGACGATCTACCTTGATCCACTAGCTTCAATCAGTGGAAATTTGGTGGTGATCCTTTGGATAGAGGTGAGTAGTTTAGGTAATTTTTCAATGTATGCCTAGAAATCACTGTCCTGGTCGAACCTTTCTTTCAGTGTCTCCGGCATAGCATTATTACAAATGTCGACTGGGCTTATGGTGGGTATTTCTAGATTGTCTTCCTATGTAATCTGGGTTGGAGATGGGGGTGGAGGTGTAGAAACTAAATCAACAATGTTTTCATCCGTTGAAGTGGTTGTACTTTTTACCTTTTTCAATCGACCTTGCTTTTCTCTTGCTTTGATGAACCGTTTGAATTGTGTTTCGATCAACACTTTGTTTGTTGTTGCATATTCTATGATATCGATAGTAGTTGCCAATAGTTCTTAATCATCTTTTGACTCTAAAATGATAAGCTTGAGCTTCCTTTTCCCCTATTCCTGAAGTGCCTTCCTCTTCCTCAAGGATGCTACTTCCTTTACTATTTTCCTTAAGTTTTCTTTTCTCATAGCATATTCCAGATCATCTGATTCAATGTCATCTTCCAGTTCTTCATTTATCCTCTATTGGTTGGTCGGACTGATACTTTTCTCAGTTGGTTTGGTTACCTAGTGCTCAGCCGGTGTATTTCTTATTTGGGTCGGTGGTGGTACGATTGTTATTTGTAGTCTATTGGTGTCCTCTACCGGTATATCGTCCGACATGAAGGTACTGATATGTAATCGGAGTTCGTAGTCCTCCTCTTTTTCTTGATTTGTCAATGGTTCTTCAATTGTTTGATTTATTTCTTTATCTTTTGCTGGTATTGATAACTTTGTATTGGATTATCAAGCTAGCTCGGGGAAGATCTCTTCGACTATTGGGTAATAGTCAAGAGGTTTTGCTATTAATTTTTCTCCCTGCATGTACCAAATAACTGTGTGGTCTAGCTCGAGTTGAATATGAGCTATTGTCAGCAGACTTCTTCGGATGTTCTGAGGCACCCTCCATATGGTCGTCTGGACTTTTCAGGTTTTGGAACCAGTTTTCCAGCATTACTTTACCATTTTCTAATTATTTCAGTGTTTCATTATGTGAAAATGGCTTGAACCTCCACATGTGGTACTTGTGTGGTTCCTAGAACTTCTTGTCCTCGACTAGACACAAGTGGTACATTGCTATCCATAGAATCAGATATGGGAACCTTATAATCAAGGTCGACTCCTGGCATTTTTCACAGATACTTTTGAGCATGTCAGCAACATGTTGAGCCCAATGGTAGATTTTTCCTATAGTTTCTATTGTGTCGACTGCTTCTAGCATGTCTAGCATTAGACCACTCCCTCGACCTATAGGGGTGAGTCCTGCTGCTATAATTTTGGATAGGATTTGTGGTGTCCGGGATTGTATCTGACTGATCATTAGCCCTTTCGAATTATTTCCTTTTGGTGTTCCAATTAGTTGTTATACCAGTCCTTCTTTTATACCAATAGGGATAGGGTTTCCTTGATTTGATAGATTGGTAAGTTTGTATATTACTTCTCCCGAAATTTCTACTAGTTAGTCGAAGTAAACTTTACCATTGTCATACCGACTAATGATAAATTTTATTGTTGTTTCTTTCGTTCCTCCAAATATTTCCATGAACGGTGTATTCATGTAGCTCATGATGGTGCTGTAGCTGATCTTCTCTGCTTCTGGTGTTATTTTCTTGTCCTGGTAAGCCCATTATTTGATTTCTACCTAGGTTTTGGACCACGAGGTTTCCTGTACCTTGGCATTCTTTATATTTCTTAACCTTCTCATCAATGTGGTTTCGACGGATTGTAGTTATTTTGTTTTTGCAGCTGTGGCTTTGGTTTGCTTCAGGGCCATCTTGTCGGTCTCTTGGTCAACTTTTCTTACAGGTTCTCGTCTCTCAAATTTCTGACTACTGAATTGTTCCATCTCTTCAAAATATGGTAAATGATATTTTTCTCGCCCGATATTTATAGGTGGAGCGGGTGATGTTTCTGTCGATGGATGTATTAATGGCGGAAGTGATGGTCCATCACAGTCTCTGGAGTTTGTGTTAATTATGATTTGATTTTGGCACTCCTTTTGACCATAGTCATGAAGGCATGATTTGACCTTCAAGGTCGTTGGTTGATGTCGATCATGCGAGCAGTGGATGGTGGTATGTTGATGGGTTTGGTGTCAGTTGTTGAAGTGTTGGTTATTATATCTTTTGAAGTTTCCTATCATCCTAGCTTATGGGTGTTGGTTCTGTTTTAGGATTTTTAAATTTTATAGTTTTGTTTGAGATTTATGGTCGTTATATTTATGTATTTTTTTTGAGAACTTGGTTTAATTTTTGTATCGTTTTAGTCGGTCGCCATTAACAAGTTTCCAAAATATTATGCCTTGTAATGTCCTTAGTCGGACTGATATGTTGGCATGAATCTCTTCGACAACGTAAGGTCCCATCCATTCTGTATGTAAATTTTTGGGTTTTCCTTTTACTCGACTGTTGTATAGTAAGGCGAGGTCTCCTACTAACATATTTTTGTTTTTGATATTGTGATCATTCCAAGCCTTCTACTGCTATTTTTGGATTTCTTGATGTTGCAAAGTGAGCGGTCGGTGTTCTTCTAGCTTGCTTAATTGCATCAGTCGGTCCATCCTACCTTCTTCAACATCGACATGTAAAATATCTACTATGATAGGTGTTTGTTGTAAAAAATGTAGTGGAACAACTACTTCTTGGTCATAGACTAGTCGGAATGGTGTTTGGTCGGTCAAACACTTGTATGTTGTTCTGTAAGCCCATATTACTGCAAGTATATTTTCGTCCCAATCATCTTTGTCGGTGTTGGAGATTTTTGTTAGGCCCCTTGTTAATATTTTATTGAATGCCTCAATTTCTCCATTCGATTGAGGGTGATAAGCTGTACTACGTCAGTGGTCAATTTTGAACTGGTATGTTAGTGATTTGATGGTTTTGTTAATAAAGTGTGAACCTTGGTCACTGATTAGGGTTATTAGGCATCCAAATCTGGTAATTATGTTTTCATAGATAAATTTAGTAGCTATCTCACTGGAACATGAGTTGACATGTTCTGCTTCTTCCCACTTGGTTACATGTTCTACTGCAGTTATTATGTAACATGCACATGTTCCTTTTGCTGGTATCGAGAATGGTCGTATGAAGTCGATGGCCCAAACTTCAAATGTCAAACTTGGGTTTACTGATATCAAGGGAATTTATGCACTAGGAAGAGGTCGACATAGTGGTTGAAATCTATCGCATTGGCTCACAAACGTTTTATAATCCATGTATAGTGTCGGCCACCATAGCCCTGATTGTTGGATTTTCTTGGCAGTTGTATTTGCTTGAAAATGTCCTCCCACTGGTCCATAGTGTGCTTCGTGCATGATATTATCTCTTTCGTGTTCTAATATGCATCATATGAGGATGTCATCCATGCCAATTTTATATAAAAATCCATTTACGAGGCTATATGGTGCATCTTTCATAGCTAAGATTTGTTTCCTTTTCATGCTCATGCCCTCTGGTGCTTGACCACTTTCTAAGAATTGAGCTATTTCCTCTAATTCTACTGGGACTTCTTCTATTCGAAATAAGTTTGCATCCAATAGTTCATCTTTGACTCCTATCGGCTCCTCTCCTGTGTCGATTCATGACAAGTGGTTGGGTCCAACATTTAATTTTCCTAGTCTAACAATGACTTCAAATTCAAATTCTTGGAATAGTAGTAGCCATCGACAAATTCTCCCATGGTGTAAGGGTTTGTTTACAAGGTATTTTAATGGTTGGTGGTCAGTATAAAAGATGAAAGGGTTGGCTAGTAGGTAATGTCGATACTTCTGTAGTTCAAAAACCATTCCTAATGCTTCTCTCTCTATTGTCGAATAGTTTCTTTCTACCTTATTTAGTTTTCTGCTACTATAAACTATGGGGTAATCCATTCCATCATCTCCTGGTTGTGTTAATATTGCTCCTATTGCGAGGCCTGATGTGTCGATGTGTACGTGAAATTTGATCGACCAATTCGGGAACGTTAGGATGGGTGCCTCGACTAGCTTCTTTTTTAGTGTTTCAAATTATATGTTACATTCATCTGTCCAGTCAAACTCTTGATCTTCTCTTAATAGTTCTTCCAATGGATAGGTCACATCTGAATAGTATCTCATAAATTTCCTGTAATATCCTATATGACCAAGTAGTACCCTGACTTGTTTTGGGTTCACTGGTGGTTTTAAGTCAAGGATAGTTTTTATTTTTGCAAAGTTGACCTTGATTCCTTCTTTGCATACAACGTGTCCTAATAGTATCCATATAGGATTTAGGAATGTGCATTTCCTTATGTTCAGAGATAGCTGGATTTGTCGACATCATTCCAACATGAGCCTTATCCATTTGCAGTGATCTTTCAACATAGAGTATATTGTCCAATCATCGAAATATACTGCCATTATTTTGTAGATATATTCTTGAAATGTTTTGACCACAATTCTCGAAAAGACTGCAGGTGCATTTTTTATACCAAAAGGCATAACTCTCTAGGAAAATGAGCTGAATTCACATACGAATGTTGTCTTTTTCTGGTCTTCTTTGGCTATTGGTACTTGGTTGTAACCTAAGAATCCGTCTGTAAATGAGTAGCATTCATGTCTTGTGACTTTATTTAGGATTTCATCTGCATAGGGTGTTGGTAATGGGTCTATTAAGGTGACTTTGTTTAATTCTATGAAGTCGACACAGATCCTTAGCTTTGTCAGGTCATGTTTCTTTGGTTGTATAACGATTGGAATTTCCCATTCCAATTGTTAAATAGGGTAGATAATTCCTGCTGCTAGAATATTACAAATCTCTTTCTTGACTATCTCTTTGTATTTATGAGCTAATTTATGTGGCCTCTTCTTTACAGGTCGGGCATCAGTTTTAATGTCAATATTTATTTCACCCATTTCATGGACTAGACCTTTGAGATCTTTGAACTACTCCAAATCCCTTTCAGAAATGAATTTCTCCCACTTTTTTTGTTTCTTTTCCCAGTTAGAATTTGGTGGCAGTTCGTGCAGTGATGGATGAGGTTCTAGAATATGACCCACTCCTTTTTCTATCAGGAATTTGAACAGTAGGGTCAGTAGGGAGCACAGGAAATGCTCAGTATGGTCTGTATAGAATGTTTTATGAACAGTTTCTACCAAAGTTCTTTCTTCTATGGCTTTCTCCTCGCATAATTCGTCTGTGATCTTTTCAAACCACTCGGACAGGTTTTTCCGTCCACCCCGAATCAGTTTCTCTAGCAGCTCTTAGTCCTTAGTTGCTTCTGAATTTTTTATCCAGAATTTTTTTCAAAAGTTGGGGTACCGATATTATGAACTTCTCATGAGTTTCAGTGAAGAATTTCTCCTTTTCATGAGCAGTGGTTAATCTGTTTTTCCTTGCGTAATTCTGCAAATAATTTTCTATCTTACGCTCCCACCAATTCTTAATATCTTGTTTTGATATCATCTGCTTATAGTCATCCCAGATATGTACTATCGGCAACATAACCAATGTTGTAATCTCATAGATCACAGCAGGGATGATTTTAGGGGCGAATTATAGCCCAATGGCGAATTTTAAGGGTTACCGAAAAAAAGGTGGGCAAATTTTTATATTAAAATGTTATTATTTTATTTAATATATTCGCCCATTATTTATTTTGTATATAGCTATGCCAAGGTAAATCGCATTCATCCCGATTTAGGGAAAATCTAGAAAAAGAATATTAGCCCACGAAATTATTTATTTTTGCCCACATTCGCTTGAATTTTTCCATCTGCCAGAAGATATTTGCCCAAATTCGACCAATTTTTTCCGATTGGGAGGAGAAATGAAGATTGTTCGCCGGATTTATGGATAATAGTTTGAAAAATTGGTATTTCTCCCAGGATTTATGGATAATACGATTAAAGATTTTCTATTTCGCCGAGATTTAGGAATATTTCTGTAAACTGGTATTACTTCCACCTTGATTGGGGTAAATTGGACATAGTTCATCTTGGATTTGGATTTGTGGACAATTATTTGAGTAAAATGTGGAGATTTAATCAATTGGGGAAGTTTTTTCACTGGATTTGGTCCATAAATTTAGTGAAGTGAGGAAGTTTTTTACCTATATAATGGTGCAAGAGTCGGGACTCAAGCTCAACATCAAGCTTGATTTCTATTGCAAATCGGTCTTTACAGTGGCTATCAGGATTAGTGGATTCGTGGGAAGCAATTTCAGAAAGTTTCTTCTATCTACACTGTGTAGGATTTTTACAGGTTAGTTTCTTGAATCTTCTTTTATTTGCAGGCTTTTTACAGGTTAGTTGCTGTGAGCACTCAACCTTCTTGCTAGACCACAGCTTGATGGGATTTTCCAAATTGGAATCTGGATATTATTCTTTGCCACTCTGTTGGTTTTAAATTTTATTCTGGGTGTAAATTATAGTAATCAAGAGCCATGGAGCTCATTAGCAATTATTTTCCAGGGCACATGGTACAGATTCATAGATTTCTTTGCTTTTCCTTCTATTTTTCTTTTCAAGTATATTCACTTTTGAATCCCACGATTTATTCAAAGGAACAACTGGAAAAAAATCTTCTGGTTTTCCACCTCGGGAGTCGGTGAGTTCTCTTCTGTTGAGCGATAGCGAATGGCCTAGTTTCTCCTTTTAGATTATTATAGCTTTAGTTTTCTTGATGCTGGAAAATCCTGCCAATCTTATAAGTGGAAAATCAAGCAAATCTCTATCTTTTTTATGGACCTTTATATGTTTGTGATGGGTGACCTGTTTAGTGTGAAAGTTGTACGGTGAAGGGGCTTGGTCAGTCATACAGGGCACAGCGAGCGTATCCGCTCACCAGCTTGCGAGAGATGCGCCCACTAAGTAAGTAGCGCTTTTCCCATTCCTGCTGTGATAGGGGGAAGGATAATTATAGTCTTGACTCAATAATATATCCCTACAACCATTTAAAATCATAAATAGAACCAAAAGACATTATTATTGTGGTCAGGATGTACTATAAATCCCATTCTGCAAGAAATTGATGTCTTTTGTCGATTTATAAGTAAATGGGAAAGCTCATAGAATACTGTAAATTCATGGAATTTTCTGTAAAACGTGGCCCACTAGTTAAAATTGTGTGGAGGGAGACAAACTCAGAGAAGTCTTTTACCGATGCAGATCTGTATTAATCAGGCCCCTCAGTCAAGTCAGCGATGACTATCCAAAGTGGATTACACCCTGTCCATCGACAACCATGTTTTTATTTCTACTTTTTTTTGGCCTAGGGAGAGGGATCGAAACTCTAGAGACCTGTGTAGTTTCAGAGACTCATACAGAAATTATTTGAAGATGGAATCAATGTATTGAAAATAGAATTCAGGTTACTTGTGTCTTCCCAGAATGTGAAGTTAATTAATCTCAATATAAAAAGGACCAGTAAACCCATTGAAATCAAACTTCAATTACTAAACAGGTTTAGGAAACTGGAAATCAAACTTCAATTACTAACCAGGTTCAAGAAACTGGAGCTTAATAAGAAATGGAGAATATTTTATATTATGGCAAGCAAGAGCGGCTTGCCTGTACAATATTCCAGTAGAAGTATGGAACGAAGACACATGAATCGAATCACATAAATACAAGCTAATAGAAACATAATACACACAATTGAGCTTCAGGTGCCCTACAACAAAGAGAAAACCTAGATATGCATGTTGCATGTTGTGCGGTTGAAGGAATTACCTCCATGGCTATTATTCTGATGAAAATTGAAATATAGATTATCACACTACACTCTCAGCTTGAAAATCCAGGACTTACAGAACCAAACCTTGAAATAAATTTTGGCATGCAATTTCAGTTTCACCTGTAATGTGCCCTTGGACGAGTTATGGTGATCTAAAGCCCCCAGATCCCTAGCAATATCTTCTTTCGATATGACATAGTTATGCCCGGTTAAAATAGGGCGCAGGAAGGTAGTATTCTTGTGGCCCTGATGGAAGGGAGGTTCATATCCAGTCGCAATCCTCTTATCTTCATAGTAAATGCTCCACTCCATTTTATGATAATATATGCCCATTTTTCCATTAGGGTTCCTCGCCGTAACATTGAACTCCATTCTGTCATTCAAGATTTTGTTTGCAATGTTCAGCTGTGAGAGGGAGGCATAGTCTACGTAGTATCTTGGCTTGTGGGGATGCAACGTTAGCCACGTTACTAATATAGAAAAGCCTACCCTGATCACCAGACTCACAATGCTATGGCAAAGACCTCTTTGGCGGCAGTTGGATTTGTTTGGAGCCATGGAACACCCACACTGCTATTTTTAACTGAAACCCTAAAAACCAGTGGGATTGATTTATACAACACATTGGGTTTCCTGTTTCGGTTGATAGCTGGTGAGGATGAAAAGGTGGACAACAGAGAGGACACAATCCCCCTGTTCAAGGGTCACGTTTATGTACGAATTTTGAAAGCATATGATATTTTATTGTTTTGGTTGACAACTTCTCTGATAAGTCTATAATGAGAAAGGAAAACTTGTCGCCATCTTATAGACACCAGCTGACATCAGTAGCTTCCAGTTCAATTTTAAAAATGTTTCAAATGGGATTGCAGATCACACGGGATTCATGTTACTCTATTGAGGTTCATTTTATTTTTATTGAGGTTTATTTTATTTTTTTAAACTATGGGAACAACAAGCAACCTGGGTACATTTTGATGAAAATATTTATTGAGGTTTATTTTTTTTTAAACTATGGGAAAAACAACATCCCTTAGGAAGGTAAATTTTGATGAAAATATTTTTTTGGGGACATTTCTGTTATATACCTTTCAACCATCCTAATAATCATCGTTGTTGCAGCCCTCCTAATCATCATTTCATTTTTGAGTTGTAGCCAAGAAAAATAAATGTTGAGTAGGTGGAGAATAAATAAATATCATTACTAAGCAAGGAATGTTAAGTAATAACAAATGACCAATTAGTTTTTGGTGGTTTCCAATTTGTAGAATTGGAAAACCATAAATGGTTTAATATTTTTGTTATTGTTATTTATTGAGTGTTAGGTTTGAAGGAAAGTGTGTATGTGATAGAGTTTTTAACTTATTGTTATGTTGCCAAAATTAATTGAGTATTTTATCTTGTTGGACACCTTTATTGAGATAAGTGACCAATATTTTTTTTGAAAGCATAATGCATTTTTATTTTTACACATTTTTTTGTTGAGACCATAATGCATTTTGATTTCTACACATTCTTCTCTTTTTTACTAGTATAGAAAGCATATTCCATACTCCTTACTTCTTTTCATTTCTTATTAGAGCTTCAACACCTCATATACAAGATGTTAGGGGGAAGGTTTTTTTAATTTAATCTTGGTTTGAGTGGGAATTTAAACATAAAGAAATCTTGTTCTAGGGTAATGGGAAGCATGTCTATAGTAGAACTTGAGAAGTTTAAGTAAGCACTAACTTTGACTCATGGAAGCTTAAGATGGAGGGTTTGTTGAATAATGGAGATCTATGGGTTGCAATGTTTGGAAGTAAACCTATCCGTGTGAAAAATGAAGAATTGAGGTGTTGGAGAGAAAGTGTTAAAGCTCTATCAAACTCTATTTCGCTAATTCAATGTTATTAAATGTTTCAGAAGAGACATTAGTGCTTAATGAGGTCATAGTTTCTTTACTCTTAGAGGAGGCAAGGTGAAAAGATTCAAAATCCACCAATGAGGCCTTGTTATTCATGGAATATTAGAGGAGAAATACAAGAAAATGGAAAATTGTAGATGCCAATCTCAAGGGAGACCCAAGTCTCCTCGAAATTCCAAGGCAAAATGAAGGAATTGGTTCAAGGTTGGGCAATTTAGAAGAGATTGCATATAAGAAAAAAAGAGGAAGAAGAAGGAAAATAATGGTTCTGATGATGAGTCTAGAAAATATTCTAAGAGGATAGTGGGGATGCATTTGTTGCATAGGGTAACACACATTGTCGACAAGGAAAGTACAGTGGTGGACAAAGGCATGAAATCACTGATCCTGACCCAAATTCAACTTCACAACTTGGGGATTTGAGGCAAGTTCTGATGTTTGGGTTCTCATTTTATGGTGATGACAAGAAATATGTGTAACATTTACTAAGAAGAAACATAGCATGAGTGCCCCTCTCATATTCATGTTCCTTTCATTATGTATCGTTATATCCCATGTGCTTAGAACTAGTTTGCTTCTCCTCAACACTCATTTATTCCCCTGTATTATAACATTCTTTTATTCCTTTTCAAGCTTTAATAATATGAAAAACACAAAAAAATCATATATCTCAAAAAAGACGTATGGAAAAGAGTCATGTTCTTATTAATGTCTAGTAGCAGTTTATGTTGCCATTGAACAAAGCACATTGTCTTGGGTCATTTTCTCTGCAATTTGGGTTATAGTATGGATTTAAGAATTTGAACTCATTTATGTAGTATCTCCCCCAACTAGTTAATATTCCAGTCATTATGGAGCAATATGTTGATGTCTCACACATCACTAACTTATTTCATGTTCTTCTTGAATATTCAATGCCTCCTTATTCACTTATTATGTCATGCTTATGTTCAAGGGAAGCTTCATCTTGTGTCGGCCAATCCATAGAACTCTTGAAATTAATATGTTAGTATTCCTATTCTACATATGTTTCAAAATCAATCATCTTGTTCCACCAAATCCTTGGACTTCTACTACTACCTCATCTTGAAAAAACCATACCAATATGACTACTGCACACAATATGATGGTCACAACAATACCTATATTCCCAGAAAGGATGGAAACAAGTTTGTATTTCTCTCATATACTACTCTACCATATGTCTCCATATCTAGCAATTTTTAGTACCCTAGGTCTCCCTCCACGAGTGTCTTCATCTTTGCATGGAAATCTGTGACCAACTAGATGATATAACCCATCCCACCAGAAATTAACTACAACTTCTACTAGAGTCCTATCAAGATGTTTTTATTGAATCTTGGGGTTTTCCACTACCATTGTCACATTCAAAATGACATTGAATTTCTATTGGAAGCCTCTATTTTAATTCCCTACCATATTTCCTCTACCCCATTGAAATCTTAAAAATAGAACACCAAATTACTATTCTTAAAAAAGAAAGCTTCCCTATTTCTTATCATTATGAGAACCTAACCAATGCTAAATTGTCACAAGGGTTTGGCACGCGGTTCCTCCTCTTATAAAGGATAGTGGTTGGATTCTTTTGTGGGAGGAAACCATTCTATGCATTATATTGACTCATGTGCTTAAACTATTGCTCGTCTCTTAGCCTTAGTGTGGTTCTTCTAGCATAATAAGTGTGATAGTACGAGGTTAATTTGCAACTTGTGAACTAAGTCAAGTGATTACCTCATGTTGTATTGCTACTCCAGGCTATTCCCTCTTTAAACTTATTTGCACTTACCCACATAGTGAAAGTCACAAGTGTCTTTGGTACCATTGTTAAGATGCAGCGTGCAACTACCCCCTTTTGGTATGATTGCTCCTGCATAGCAACAATTGAGTAGGCCTGCAGTTGTTACCACCTGTAAGTCATGGATTACATTCAAGCGATTGTGAACACAAACTGTACATTCATACATATAACACAAATACAATGAAAATAATTAATATCATAGTTTGAACCAGGATATATCAGTCCCAAACAAGATTGAAAATTTTCATAGATCCTACTTTGAATTTTCACCTTGTATATCATTGTTAACAACCAATCAAACAACTAAAGTTTACCATTGTTAACCATGGACCTTAGTATTAATCCTTGCACATGATCTAGGAACTAGGAATCAAAATCATCAAAGAATAATTGACAAATACTCATGAATTAGCAATAATTGGAACCAAAATAGGTTTCCTCTCTGTATCTTTTATAAACAATAAAGGGTTACAATTCCCATGCATGAGCCATAGCTTAACTCAATGAAGAATTCGAATACCTAAGGGACAATTCGAATTCAGTGAGTGAGTCTAGCTTAACTGACTCTTTGCCATGCAATACCACTTAGTTAACCACTTGACAAAACCCCTAATTGACTCACCAATCCCTAACTGAAGTTGGAGCGCAATAAATGACTTAATCTCCACTGAAGGAGATCAAGCACATGTCATAGCAACCAACCATCAAGTGCTAGTACTGCATGACTCCAATAAACCCTAATGAGGTTAACTGAAGCTAAACTGACCATCAGAAGTTGGTGAAGGCGCCTTGTTCACTCCAGTTCATTAAATAATAATAAAATAATCATTAAATAATATATTTAATGAATGGAGGCGCCTTAACTGACTGTAACTGATTGGTTGAACTGAAAGTAACCACCAGTTAGCAATTAGGTGCATTAATGTCACACAGATCACCCCTGGAGTGCTCCAGTTAGCCTCCTTGACTGTAGGGAAGGCTAAGTTAGCCTCCTTGACTATAGGTAGGCGTGGGTATGACTGGGATGATGGCAATTAATGCTCCACTGATGTCAATTAAACTTAGGATAGTGGTTTAACTAGGCCAATTTGACCGGAAGAGTGTGTATGATGGTAGATGTCTCCAAAACCCCCCCTTAAGCTATACTCAGGAAGAGTTAGAAAACATAGATGCATAAAATGCTAGGGCCTTGGTAACTAAGGCCATAGGTCACCCTTTACAATGAAGAAACTGAAATAATGCTCAAAACAAACTAAGTGAGGAAAAGAGGGAAAACCCAGTGGGAACAAAACCCCCCCTCAAGCTGAACACTGAAAGTAGTCTGGATCACCCTGATGAACTCACCCCCAACAGTGAACGGAGGTAAGTGAACTTTTTTTTCCGAAAAGCTCTTGGTGAAGATGTCTACAATCTGCTCATCAGTCGGGCAGTATTGGAGAATGATGGTCCTGTCATGCACTAGCTCCCTGATGTAGTGCATGTGAATCTCTACATGTTTGGTCCTCTGCCTGGTAACTGGATCCGTCGATATCTTAATAGCATTCTGGTTGTCACAAAAGAGGACAGTGGACATAGTACTACCAAGATCAAACTCTGAAAGAATTCCTTGCAACCAAACTGCTTGGATGCAAGCATTCATCGCTCCTCAATACTCGGCCTCTGCTGAAGATAGTGCTATGGCAGCCTGCTTTTTTCTTGACCAGCAAATAGGGCCACCACCAAACATGAATACATATCTGGAAGTTGACTTTCGATCAACAGAATCACCCGCCCAATCGGAATCTATGTATCCAACCAGCTCTAGCTCGGAGTCTGCAGCATAGTGAATGTCGTAGGTCCTGGTTCCCTGAATGTACTGGAGGATCCTCTTGGCTTCCTTCCAATGAAGATTGTGAGGATGCTGCATGTATCTTGATACAACATTCATGGCATAACAAATATCAGGCCTATAATGTGTCAAGTACAATAAGCTACCAATCAGCTGTCGATAGATAGTGCAGTCCATGGGAGGTGTGCTTTTTCCTTCTTCAAGGCTGATCCATGAAAGGAAAGGGAATGGTGCAGGTCTACATTCAGCCATGTTAAACTTTACTAATAGGTCTGAAATGTATTTTTACTGAGTGACCATAATCCCATCATAATTCTGCTCGATTTCGAGCCCCAAAAATTGTTTTAGAAGCCCCAAATCACTCATTTCAAAGGCATTGTGGAGAGTAGTTTTGATGGCTGAAATGGAGGCAATTGTGCTACCTGTTATCAGTAAATCATCAAAATATAAAACAATAATAATAATATGACCATCATGCTGCTGTAAATACACATTTGGATTTGATCTACATCTCTGAAATTTTTGCGAGAGAAGGAAGGCATCCATCTTGGAATACCACTCTCTTGGGGCTTGTTTTAACCCATATAATGACTTCTTTAGCTTGCAAACCAAAGATGGATCAGTGATGTAGCCCTCAGGCTGCTTCATGTATATCTACTCATGAATATCTCCATGCAGAAAGGCTGACTTAACATCCATGTGATGCACCTCCCAGTGCTTGGATGCGGAAATAGCCAAAACAAGGTGGATGGAGTCCATTTTTGCAACCGGTGCAAAGGTCTCATGGTAGTCCACTCCTTGGACCTGAGAGAAACCTTTTGCTACCAGCCTTGCCTTATATTTGCAGGTGCTTCCATCAGCAGCAACCTTTTTCCGAAACACCCACTTGCATTGAACCAATTTCCTTCCCGGAGGAAGAGAAACTAGCTCCCAAGTAGTGTTTTTCTGAAGAGAATTCATCTCTTCATCCATGGAAACTTGCCATCTCGGATCCTTCCGAGCATGGTAGTAGGATTTTGGATCTGAACTAATCATCAAATAGCAAGTTTCGGACAGCAAAATATCAGAACAAGACAGTGCAATACCTACTCTTTGGAAATCAAACCTGGTTCTCCTTGGATCATCCGGATTTCCAATGTTGTCTCCTGCGGATGAGAGTGTCTGTCGGGCCCATGTAGGAAGATGATTTTACACTTCAGGTTCTGATTCAGTATCTGATGTTTGTGGCACACTGATATAAAAAATCAGAGGATCCAAATCAGGGTCATCATCCCCAATTTCATCATCCAAATATTCAGTGGAATAGGAAGGAATTTCAGCAGTTTTCTCCTCCACTAGTTCCACCTCCTGAAGAGGCTCATCGAACTTGACACTTCTCTCGATGATGATCTGTTTGGTATTGATATCTAGTAGCTTGAATCCTTTATATTCATCAGGATATCCAATAAATAGACATTCTATGCTCTGCAGTTGCAAAGCCCTTCTTTTATCAAGCGGAATCCGGGCCCATGCAGTGGACCCAAACACCCGTAGGTTAGACACATCTGGCTTGTGTCCAAAGTATGCTTCGAAAGGAGTCTTACCTTTCAATTATGAATGTGGCACCCTGTTCTGAATTTATGCTGTAGCATGCATGGCTTCAGCCCACAAATTTGCAACAAGCTTCTTTGACTCCAACATGCAGGTGGTCATCTCTTTGAGAGACCGGTTCTTCCTTTCCGCTACTCCGTTCTGCTGAGGAGTGTAGGGAATTGAGTGTTGGACCTGAATACCAATTTGGGAGCATATGGAAAGAAAATAATTACTGACATACTCCCCTCCATTATCAGATCTCAATATATTGATCTTAAGCCCAGAGGTATTTTCGATCAAAGCCTTCAATTCAGAAAATTTTTCACATACCTCTGATTTCTTTTTGAGAAAGAAAACCCATGTATACCTAGAAAAATCATCAAAAAAGGTAAGGAGGTACCTTGACATATTCATGGATGTGATAGGCATTGGAACACTGATATCAGAATTTATCAGCCCCAATATGCTTGTAGCTCGGTTTGCCTTTCCCCAATCGAACTTGTGCTCAGGGTGCTTTCCAATCACACAGCCCTTGCAGACTCCCGTGGTTGCCTTGATGAATGGGAGGCCTTCAACCATGGAATTTTTATGTAATTTCTGCAAATATTTGAAATTAAGATGGCCAAACCTTTCATGCCACAGCCTACTAACCTCATTTCCATGAGTTAGCAAAGCGGTGGGCTTTTCATTTGCAACAAAGTGAGAGAACTCATAGGCTTTTGCATGATGATTTGCATGGCCTTTTGCAATGAGTTTCCCGGATGAAATTTATGTTATCTCAACATCATTTGGGCTCAAAGAGACCCTCTTAGGCATTCCTATATGTGTCATTTGATAGACACTAAGGAGATTTGCTGCTAGAGATGGTACATACAAAACATTAGAAAAAGAACCATTTTCTAGATTTACAGTACCTTGTCCTTTGGAAATGATGGTGGAGTCATCTCCCAAGTGGATGGGGATGGATTTGCTGGTCTCCAAGGATGAAAAAGAGTCTTTTTCAGCCATCATGTGATTCAAATCTCCACTGTCAATCAGCAGTGATTTGGACTTCGAAGTGCTTGCCATGAGGGCATGACCTTTCTCATGTTGTGGTTCCCGGTCTTGTTGATCTCTCCTCCGAAAGCTCTCCAAAAGATTGATGTGATTCCTCTCAAGGAGAGAGGTTGATTCATCAAGATTTTTCTTCATGCAGACATGTTCAGGGTGAAAACCCTTCCTGCAGTAAGAACACCTGACTCTTTCTTTCCCATTGTGCCCTTTTCCTTTGTTCTTCCTTGAGCCGGAATATTCATCATGCTGCTGATTTTCAAGTCTAGGCTTTGGAGTATCAAATTTAGTTTTCTGATTTTTCTGCTACTTTCCTTTACCCTTCACATCTTTGGGCCCCGTGACATGGAGGGCTTGGTCACGAGAAGATCGGATGATCCCCATCTGGACAAGCTTGTCATGTTCACTAGTTAGGGACTCAATGAAGGCATCGAGTGTAGGCATCTTCCATTTGGGAGTTGTGAGCTTCCCTGCACGGAATGTAGAAACAAAAAATGAATAATCAGCCCCGGGTTTGGAGAGGATGGCTAGGATGAACTCATCATATTCCTTCTCCACTTTGCATTGCTTCAAGAGAAAAACTATATTATTGAACTTTGTAAAGAAATCATTCAGAGTCTCGAAATTGGAAGATTGGAGAGACATGAGTTCATTTTCAAGTTGATAAACTCTCATGTCATCATGCTTTCCATACAGTGATTCCAATTTGTCCCATATTTCTTTCGGTGTATTCAGATCCGTAAGATGGAAGAGAAGATCATCGGAAATAGAGAGGCATAAGAAACCGAAGGCTTCATCCTTTTTGTTGAAGAATATTGATTTTTCTATGGTGGATCCAGGCTCCGGTTCAGTGTCCACGGTGACTCTGTGGATTCCTTTGCCTTTTAGCTGATGCTCCATTCTGAGTTTCCATGTGTGGAAATTGTATGGAGTCAACATAGGTACTGAGGAGGCCGCTGAGGAGGCCATCTGGATTTGCTTGTAGCGAATGCTTCACCTGTAGAAACCTGAAAATCAAAACATAAAGGGAAAAATAAGCTCGGACAGCCTGCACATTTTAGGCTTTCATCACACCCAGCATAGTCAATCAAGAAAGCTTGATCAACAAGTTCTTTACTTGGGATATTGAGTGGTAAGCCTTGGCTTCTGGTGCAGTGCTAGAATTTTGAGCTATTGCTCACTTCTCATGGAGAAATCTGTCAAAAATCTTGTTCTTGAGAGATTGTTCTTCGTGCCTCCATAGGATCTGATACCATATTAATTCTTGCACATGATCTAGGAACTAGGAATCAAAATCATCAAAGAATAATTGACAAATACTCATGAATTAGCAATAATTGGAACCAAAATAGGTTTCCTCTCTGTATCTTTTATAAACAATAAAGGGTTACAATTCCCATGCATGAGCCATAGCTTAACTCAATGAAGAATTCGAATACCTAAGGGACAATTCGAATTCAGTGAGTGAGTCTAGCTTAACTGACTCTTTTCCATGCAATACCACTCAGTTAACCACTTGACAAAAACCCTAATTGACTCACCTATCCCTAACTGAAGTTGGAGTACAATAAATGACTTAATCTCGACTGAAGGAGATCAAACACATGTCATAGAAACCAACCATCAAGTGCTAGTACTGCATGACTCCAATAAACCCTGATGAGGTTAACTGAAGCTGAACTGACCATCAGAAGTTGGTGAAGGCGCCTTGTTCACTCCAGTTCATTAAATAATAATAAAATAATCATTAAATAATATATTTAATGAATGGAGGCACCTTAACTGACTGTAACTGATTGGTTGAACTGAAAGTAACCACCAGTTAGCAATTAGGTGCATTAATGTCACACAGATCACCCCTGGAGTGCTCCAGTTAGCCTCCTTGACTGTAGGGAAGGCTAAGTTATCCTCCTTGACTATAGGTAGGCGTGGGTATGACTGGGATGATGGCAATTAATGCTCCACTGATGTCAATTAAACTTAGGATAGTGGTTTAACTAGGCCAATTTGACCGAAAGAGTGTGTATGATGGTAGATGTCTCCAACACTTAGGAACCAGAGGGATTAAACAATTCTACAGATTGTACTTTAAAATTTCACCTTTTAGTAGCTTGCAATGTTTTGCAGTCACCCCATATCCTTGAGCACTAGTGCATAGCAGCATTGATAGAAGCGTAACTCCACCCCATACCCTTTTAGTTGCTACCCATCCTATACTTGGTCTGCATTTTATAATACCCCCCTTTAGGGTACTCTAACAGTCATCCAACCCTGCATATAAAAAAATTACAGGAAACTGTTAGTTAATGAATATATAAGTACTACTGCTATTGCTTCAGAGTTTGTTTGCAAACGCGTACTGAATTCTATTTTATGGACAGACCTAATACTAATTGATAAATACTTTGGAAAATGACCAATAATTGTTGAATATCATGTATTGCTAAATTACATGTAACTGCCATCTATATTATGTTTAAATTAATAATGAATGGTGGATAAATGGGTATGCATATGACTGCACTGGATACATCTGCTTACTGATTACTTTATTACTGTTTATTGGGCTGCCATATTTGTACTCATACCACACTCCAATTTTTCTATGGTTATACATGAATGATGATAAATAGTAGTTGATGGTCATGACTCATGCAATGCCTAAGTATTTGATAAACTTGATGATTAATGTTTTTGCTAACTACTTGCATAACCTTGGCATAACATTATCATTCTAGATTTTCCTTGAAGTTGACTTACTGATTGCATTTACGAGGTTCATATTTGTCCATATACTATGTCTTCTTCTTGACTCCATTAAGGAACTGATCACTAACCTTTCCAAAAGAAGATATTATTCAGTGTTTGAGTCTCCTTACAGACTTGCATTTAGGGCTCTCCCCTAGGGCTGTTTGTTTAGTGACTTGATATATTCACAATGAATGGTTTACCCGAAATAATTCCTCTATGCTTGTAGGAAATGCACAAATGTAGTCATATATTTTTCATGAATGGGGTGCCTCCACTTGCAATCCTATAGCTTCATATTATCATAGGATACAGGATGACCCTCCTGTGATCGAACTTCTCCAATGGAAAATTTTTAGGCATATGTCTACACCTCAAACAACTGCTCAAAGTCTAGCATCTTTAGCACAAGTGTAAGCTTCGGTTTGTATATACTATAGCCCACGGCCACTCCTTAAACATCCTTGGGCTACTTGTTTAGTGCCTTGGCCCCTCCTCTAGGTCTGGAACAGACCTCTGCTAACTTCCTTCTACCCACGGTCTACCATTTTAAGGCCTTATCCAAAGCCTTATCAACCCAAAGGGAAGCCCTTTCAACTGCTGCCCATCCTATACTTTGTCTGCATTTTATAATAACCCCCTTTAGGGTACTCTAACAGTCATCGAACCCTGCATATAAAAACATTACAAGTAGTTGTTAGTTAATGAATATATATGTACTACTGCTATTGCTTCAGAGTTTGTTTGCAAACGCGTACTGCAAAACTATTTTGAAAATGAAAGGGCACAATTCCTCTTAAAGAGGTCTTTGAAAAGGATTGGTTCCTTAGTGGAAACCAAAGGTAGAGTGTCAACTAGTTATGTTATATGAAATTTCTCAACAATGAAATACCACTGCAATTATCGGTAGACTTAGGTGCCTCTCACAACTTCTTGATGAAGGATTTGAAAGTGAACTTGGGATTAGGGTTCATACTCAATAAACATTATATGACAATAAACATTATGAGTGCTTCATACTCAATAAACATTATTGGTAGGTTTAAACTCCAACTTATATGACATAGTAATTTTATCCCGATATGGGGAAAGTAGCAAGACCCCTTCTCCCAACTCATCTCTTGTACATTGCAAAGGCGCTGTCAAAAAATAATTTCCATAATTTGTTACTCTGATTTCTATACATTGTTAGCTTTGTATAACAAATAAAATATGAAGGATAAGTGTTCTATATAATGTGTTTTGATGAAGATAGAGCATCTCAGTTTCCTTTTCAAAAGGATAGGTTATGCTAAATACATAGATTCATTTAGTGGAATCTGGATCTTTCAAAAGCTAGGCATTTTTGGCTAAGTATACAAAGGATTATTTGCAAGTTGTACAACTTGGGCTTAGAATTCATTGCTATATTATTCATTTCTTCGTTGATGTGGTGTTAATGCTTGTTATTTCAAGTTGGTCAATAAGAAATTATAGAAATTGTGTTAAAAATGGGGCATTATATACCTATTTAGTACAAACCATTGGAGACATTTGTCATCATATAAGGAAATGATCCTTTATGTTACATAGAACAAAGTCTACATATGTGTATGTCATGAATGTTGTGATTTACATCATGATGTATGTCATGCTTGTTTGAATTCTGTGGATTGTTTGCCAAAGGAATAATGTGGAGCATAATCTCTGATTCTATTAGTTTATTGGTTTGTCAAGATTCAGGTCCCCACATGTCCGCTGGACCATTAAGGGACAAGATAACAAGTGGAGTCCCCACTTGCCCTGATCTAGTCAATGCAATTGTGTTTCATTGACACCTTCCAGTTGTATTAGTGTTATACCTCCTTCGGGGAAAGCGTCAATGAAAGATTCAATGAAAATTCACTGAAAGAGTCAATGTAAACACTCATTGTAAGTCAGGTCAATATAAATTGATAATGTGCCATTGTATTAATTTTATATCATTTTTCTCATGCAAGCTTCACTTCTGGTTTCTATATCGATTTGGAATTTCAATTTTGGAATATTAAGTAAGATGTCAAACATGGATTGTGGAAAGAAAAATAAAACATCAAAACAAAAGGATGTAATATCATATTTTCAAAAGCCTCAGTCCAATAATCCACATCCTATTCATGCTTCAAGCTCTCTTGAGCAAGGTATCGGCGAGAAAGATGTCAACACTTTTGAGAATCCATCTGCAACCCAGAAAATGGATGGTAGAATACATTCCTCTAATGATCAAAGTGAGACAAATGCATTTCCATCCAAAATTGGTAATTCAAATGTTGAAGATTTTTCATTGCAAGGTGACACAGTGCATTCACCGAAAAGGAAAAAGGGCCAATGGGACGCAGGGAGAAAATTCAAAGCTGATTGGGTCTCAAGATACCCATGTATTGATCCAATAACTCCAACAAATGAGAATGAGACCTTACAAGAAGTTAAATGCATTTCATGTAGTTGGAAACTTGGCAAGGTAGTGAAATTACAGATGAAGTTAGACACAATCAAGAAGCATGTTGGGAAGGTGTATGATAAGAAAACTGCAAATGATGAGAATAAATCTACTGCCAGATGGAAATCTATTAGCAAATGTCGACATCTCCAATTTGAAGTGGAATATAATGAATTCTTACTAAATAAGAAAAAACTTGAGGAAAGTGGAGGAACCATCAAATATCAATTTGGAAAGATGATGGAAACACATTTCTTATCAAAGACAATACAATTAAGCATTATATTTCACCTCCTATCCAATGGTCGTCCTATGACAGATTATCCAAAAATGACAAAATATCTATCTTTTATTCAAGTGCCAAATTTTCCATCTTCTCATTGGTCTTTATCGAGTGGTTGGGAATGGGGAAAATATCTAGCTCAAGTAGAAAAGGACGATATGAAAGAGAAGATTGCAAATGCTACATTTTTGTCACTGTATTTGGATGAAGTTACGGCTATTGATAATACTTCATGGATCTGCATGAGCATTTATATGGTCAATGACCATATCAGGCATTCCTATATACTTAGAATTCATAAAATGACCAAAAGTTCTACAGAAGAAAATGTTTATGAACTTGTTATTGATAGTTTGAAGGAAATTGGTGGTATGGATCATTCCATGATTGCAAAAAAGTTAGTATGCGTTGGACCAGATGGAGCATCAGTAATGCAAGGACAAAGGAATGGCCTTTGTGCTAGAATGCAACTCTCGGCTTCACTGTATATGCTCAATATTCATTGTATGGCTCACAGAATGAATCTTGCATTTAAAATAGTGAGCAACTTTTCATTGGTTTCAAAGGTAGAATATCTTGTACGTGAGGTTCATGCATACTTTTGTCGGAGTCCCAAACGATTTTTAGAGTTTAAATTTTTTTATGATGGTGTTACAAATGGAAAAAAACTATTAAAAGATGTTGATACAAGATGGATATCATTGAAGGGACCAGCTGAAAGACTATTAAATGAATATGCATCCTTGGTAGGGGTGATGTATGAACATCGCTCAAGTGTAGAAAAAGCTCAAACTCTTCTATTTCTACTAACTGATATAGAGACATTATTAACATTGGCTGGAATTCTTCCTATGCTTCATGAAATGAATAACCTAGTGAAGATGGCTCAGAGTCACACGATGTATATTGCTGAATACACAAGAGCAAGAAAATTAACATGTCTTGCATTGGATAATTTGTATATTATGGAAGATTCTTTTACAGATTTAGCATTTACAAATTGGAGGAAGATTATCAATATAGAAAATGATGATTTTTTTGGAAGTTTGATGAAAAAGGGATGCTATGTATGGCAGTTCGTGGGCATATGGTTCCCTTTTATTATAATGAAAAGATAGGAAGATCCACCAAACAGTGCTCCATCTCAAGAGAACGATTTCACGATGTTGTAATTTTTAGTGAGAGACAACTTGAAAGAAATTGCAAAATCACTATCATCAGAGGTAAGAGAACGGTTTCCTCAAGATGAATTGTTGGAGGCCATGTCTATCGTATACCCTCAATATTGGGACCATAGTCAAAATAATTTTTTTTTAGAAGAAGACTTTATAAAGAAAATCAAGATTTTGCAGAGCCATTTTTGTCGAGAGGCTGAGATACAAGGAGAACATATTCAAGGTATTTTAGATAAAGAAAAAATGGAAGATCAATCTCAATTCTTTGGTACAACAATGTGGGACCAATTTTCTCCGTCGGATAGTAAAGAATATGGTGCAATTACAAGATTATGGACTAAGCTCAGTGGTAGCGAAGTGCTACGAGAAAAAATGTCAGAATATTTCAAATTAGCAGATTTATGTCAAACCATGATTTTTGGATCAGTGGAGGATGAGAGAATGTTTAGTGCACTGACATTCTTGAAGTCAAAGTTGAGGAACACGCTTGATAAAAATGTGGATACATGCTTAAGATTATATGTAACAAAGTATGAGGTTGACAATTTTCCATATGAAAGAGCATTAGCTCTTTGGTGATCTGATCGTGAAAGAAGGGGAGAAAACAATATAACAAATATATCTCATGAACTTGATGTGGAAAATGAGGACTAGAGCCAAAATGTCAAAAATGTTGAAAATGAGGACCAAGGCCAAAATGTAACTTGGAAATTGGATTTCACCTAAGATTGTATATGATCTAATACACATTAAGGACTCTTGAGTCTTATTTTTGTCCAGATGTTCCATGTACCCTTGCTGGTGATCACTATATGTGAATTTGAGGCATGTTTTAGGTAAAAATAGATTCTACATTGTACTTTTTTGTTGTAAAATTGATGATTTGAGCTACATTACCTTCATGCAGCTTATTTTAATATTGATGTTTTGATATTAACGTCTTACATTGTCTCTTTCTTGTATGTGACAAGAAGTGACAGTGGAATTTGAGAAATCTAGGCCTAGGAGCTATCTCTTCACATAGAGAGTGTCCTAACATTAAAGGATAAATAACTAATTTGACAACACTTTCGCTAAGCAATAATAATCTCATTCAAGTACATGAAAACATGATGGTGTTTAACAGGAATATCTTGACAAATTTTTATGGTTTGTTTATTGCTTTTCTTTGAAGCATTTTGTCGCTTTTTGAAGTTTGTGTGTATTTTGGTTAAATATTGTGTTAGTCCCTTGAATGCTTATAGTTCTCATTTGATGCTTGATTTAGCCATTTGTTGTAGCTTGAATCAAGATTGGTTTTAATCGGTTTCCATTGATTCAGGGTTTGAGAAAAGATATTTTTATTGCATTTTAGTTGCATGAATTAATTGTCTTCACTTTTTCGAATCTCGATTATTTTATGTTGATTGCATATTTTCTTTGTAAATACTTATCATTATTCAAAAAAATAAATGAGCTCTACAAATCTAAGTGAAGAGAAAAATGGTCTATGCACTAGGTTCCTATGAATTGATTGTAGGATGCCTATTGGCACGAGACCAACATTCATCTAATGCAATAATCAATTGGCATACTTACAATGCATAATTGTATTAGCCTCCAGTGACAAATATTCTTCCAGAAGACTATCATTATCAACCAAAGATCCTGTGAGGTTGTTTGTACTTCATTGATGGTACTGATTCTCTATTGTTTAATTCCTGTATATTGTTGAGGCTATTGCTTTGCTTTTTTTGAGCTGGGTCGTAGTCTTGATCGGGATGCTAAACCTTACTAAACCTTACTAAAACTTCCTAGGATGATATGCGACTGTATTGACGATTCTATCTTGGGTCGCGACATTTGTGACATTGCTTGACCTTGTGGGATGTTGTAGATAGGGCCGTGACTTTTTGGGCTTCTATATATGTCTTGTGAACCTTGTGGGCTTCTAGATCTGAACCATGAACACTTGTTAAATTGTTGAACTCATCTATGACTTTTTAAAGGATGTTTGGATTAAGTTGTGATCATTGTGAGACCTCTAAGTTTGAACCGTAAATTTCCTAAGGTCTGTTCATCCTATTAGAAAGGGATGCAATTTTTTTAGGCCTGTTTGGAGTAGGCTATCACTGCTGGTTGTTTTGACATGTTGATATAGGTCTATAATAATGAATTAGTAGCTTCATAATAGTGATAGATCATATCTGAAGCAGTCCCAAATTGATGTGTGTTCAAGTGGTGGTAGGGGGGTTGATTTTTGATGGGATTGAGACTCCGTGACCATTTGTTGGATGGACAGGCTGAATTTGTCTCTCATCTGTTGTTCTCAAAGTCCCTATCCTCTTCGTTCCTCATTTTTGGTCTATCAGTTCAATTATTATGGAGTCCTAAAGAATTCCAAACAGAATCCGAACCCCAATTCATCGGTAGTCTAGTATCTTTGTGATTTTTCTTAGACTGTGTATTTCAATGAATGTCAAGGTCATACCTGCTTCAATTTATAAGGTATTCATCTATTATGATGGATCTAGGTAGAAACAGGAGATAACCTACTTGTTATGTTGAGTTGGTACTTTTATAATTATATCTAAAAGCTAAAAGTAGCTCCTATAAAAAGCTAAAAGTAGAACTCAAACCTAACCCCAACTCTATATATGAATTTGAGGTTATGTTTTAGGTAAAAATAGATTCTCCATTATACTTTTTTGTTGTAACATTGATGATTTGAGCTACATTACCTTCATGCAGCTTATTTTAAGATTGATGGTTTGATATCTATCTCTTACATTGTCTCTTTCTTGTATCTGATAGGAAATGACGCTGGAATTTGAGAAAGCTAAGCCAAGGAGCTATCTCTTCACATAGATAGTTTCCTAACATTAAATGATAAATAACTAATTTGACAACACTTTTGCTAAGAAAGAATGGGCTCATTCAAGTACATGAAACCATGTTGGTGTTTAGCACAAATATCTTGACAAATTTTTATGGTTTGTTTATTGCTTTAGTTTGAAGCATTTTGTCGATTTTTGAAGTTTGTGTGTATTTTGGTTAAATATTGTGTTAATTCCTTTGAATGATTCTAGTTCTCATTTGATGCTTGATTTAACCCTTTGTTGTAGCTTGAATCAAGGTTGGTTTTAGGATTTGAGAAAAGATTCTTTTATTAACTTTTAGTTGCATGAACTAATTTTCTTCAAATTTTCAATTATTTTACGCTGACTGTATATTTTCTTTGTAAATACTTATCGTTATTCAAAAAAATAAATGATCTCTACATATCTAAGCGAAGAGAAAAATGGTCTATGCACTAGGTTCCTATGCATTGATCGTAGGATACCTATTGGCACAAGACCAACATTCATCTAATGCAATAATCAATTGGCATAATTACAATCCATAATTACATTAGCCTCCATGACCATCATTGGCTAGTGGAGGCCAAGATCGAGCATAATGTATGATTCTATGAGTTTATCAGTTTGTCAAGATTCAAGTCCCCACATGTCCGTTGGACCATTAAGGGACGAGATAACAAGTGGAGTCCCCACTTTCCCTGAATCTAGTCAGTGCAGTTGTGTTTCACTGACACCTTCCTATTGTGACTTGTGAGTCTACATGTTCTGTTGTTGATGATGTGATTCATGTTATTTGACTAATGTTGTTATTCTTTTATTTTGACAATATTATATAAATCAGTGAAAGATTCACTAGTTTTTACAATTTTTTATAATGAAGTTAAATATTCGCCAAGTTTTTACAACATTATATAATAAAATGAAAGATTCACCAAGATTTTACAATATTATATAATAAAATGAAAGATTCGCCAAAATTTTACAACATTATATAATAAAATAAAAGATTCGCCAAATTTTTTATATATACATATTATATTATTGATAAAATCGCCTTCAACTTTTCCTATATATCGGAGATATTCGCCCAATTTTTATACATATAATTATAGGGGGGGTTTTTAAAATCATCCCTGGATCATAGAGGGTTACCAATAATACACATTGAATCATATAGACATAACATACACAAGAGACAAGAACATAGATATAGAATAATAGATTATATTATATCATGAGGGTCCATACATACACAGAACTAAATCGAGTTCTCATGTGGCTCAACAGCCTAATATATATGATTTATAAATAGTTACATATAACTACCTATCGGTTCGATCAACCAACATGACCTTACACGGCTGACCTAATCTCTAATTAGTTAGCTATTCGACTGGTCGGTTCACCGACTAGTCCCTCCAACACCAGTTTTCTCAATAGTGTCAACATGTCTAGTAGTGGTTGACTATTTTCTCTTAGCATGACCTACAAAGGATGAAATTTTTTTCCCAACATGACCACCAGAGGCTGGGTGACTGGGTTCAACCTGACGAAGAGAGGTTGGTTGTTGAAAAAATTCAGAGTGTTCAAAAATGGGATGACCATGAAACCAAATTCTTTGCACCTCCGCGATAGAAGGACATTTATAAGTAAGGTGGTCTCCCTCACAAAGCTTACAAGGAAACTTGGGCTTGTGTTTTAAATGGGTAGTCTTTTCAACAATGTCAACATGACTTGCAGTGGCTGACGGATTGTCTCCAGGATGAAACATAGGATGAAAGACTGCTCCTAGCATGACTTGCAGAGGCCATGAGACTGGGTCCAACATGACTTGTAGAGGTTGGATGGGGACCACCAGCATGAACAACAGAGGATGAATGTTTAGTATCAACATGCTTTTCAGTAGTTGAGTGTGTGCCCCCAGCATGAACTTCATAGGCTGGGTGGATGGATCCAATATGACTTACAGAGGTTGGATGGGGAGGTTCAACTTGAACATAAGAGGTTGAAAGGGTGCCCTTAGCATGAACTACAGAGGCTGAGTAACTAGATCCAATGTGACCTAGAAAGTTTGGAAGGATCTCACCATCATGATCAACAGAGGCTGGATGGTGAAGATCAACTTGACTTGCAGAGGTTGAGTGCTTAGATCTAACATGAACTGCAGAGGTTGGATAGGTTCCCCCAGCATGAACTACAAAGGGTAGGTGGTAAGGTTCAACTTGACTTGTAGAGGTTGAATGGGTGGCCCATTTCTTATGTGTCTTCTTCCTATTCCTCCTTCTTTTAATCCTTTTAGACTGTCGGTTACTAGTATCAGTACTTTCACCGCATGAGGTAGAAGGAGTAGGAGAATCAACTACAAGTGAAGGGGAAGCATTGTTTTAATGCCCTTGATATAAGGAGCTTACTTGAGAAGAATCAGGAGCATTCAGGATAGTTGGAGTGGAAAACAACCACACCGGTAGCCCTAGGGTGAATCCAGGTATATTCAAGGTGGCCATCAAAGGAACACCAACATTCCCTGTGAGAGGAATAGTACAAGGAGTTCCCAGGATGGGGATCTCTTGGTTGGTGTTCAAAGGGATTTTAGCCATAGTTTCAAACAAGGAGACAAATTTTGAGGTCAACAGAAAACCAAAAGTACAAAGCATACACTTGAAGAAAAACTAAGTACAGACAAACCACACAGCACTCACTAAAAAATTCCTAAAGCCAAACATACAAACAGGTATAAGATATGCTTTCTAGAAGAAATCTGATAGATAGTTACTTGGCATCCCTGTAGATGTTCTTAGGCATAAGCAGGGGAATCACCCACCATCATCCCACACCTTCTACCGGGGTTACCTTCCAAGCCCGTCCAAAGTCAACCAGAAATAGCCTTTCGGTGTACCTGTGTATGAACCCTAAATGTCAAAGAGACTAAAGGCTACCTTAACTATATTGATATTCTAGGGGGATAGTTGCATGGTCAGAGTAGCAAATCTTGAAACTCTGTCTAAGATAGAATCCCTAGATGTGCAAAAATCTTGGTCTACGCTTTGGAAAGGAATCAGAGGGTTATCTCCTCAGTCCAAGCCTCCACACGGCCTCGTGCTTAACTCCTGCTTGAGAGGAGCTTCCCAGACACAATCAACACAGAAGAGGATTTACCTAGTGATTGGCCAACTAAGTATGAAATTTAATACTTGTGGAGAGTTAAAACTCCCTAATCCACAAGTCTAGCCTGAGTTAGTTGGTGTATGACCCTATAAAATAAAACTTACTAATAATTTTGAAATTATATCATTTATTTTAATAAGGGCTGTTTTTAGTCAGAGGGTAAATGGCGTGAAACTTATGTGGTGTTTTGACTCAAAGTTGAAACAAAATAACTAAGCAAAGAGAAATGAAATGCAAAAAGAAAAAACTATTCTCTTTTTCTTTTTCAAATAGAAACTTGAAAGCCACAAAAGAACAATTTTTTTTTCTTTTCAAAAACAATGATATGCCATGCAATCTAGACTAAAAAACTAATCTACATGCATATAAAGAAAACATGTGTTTTTTTCTTTTTCTTTTATAAATGTAAAAGAAAAAAAAGCCTATCAACTGATGTAAGCAAGTACTGTAAGCAAAGAAAATAGACAACTACTCTACACCCCACAAACAAACCCTAGGTTTCCCTAAAGTTGGATATAACCTCTCTTGGAAGGAAATCTCACAAAGGTAAACAAACCAACAAATTTGGAATGAAGAGACCGAGCAAATAAGAATGACATAAACAAAGGTCAATAATTCCCAAGAATCAATCTAAACCTACAAACAGAGGTTGCTCAGTACCTTGTTCAACAAGGTCAAGCCAAATAAGGAGGTGGGGGGGGAAGGAAGCAAAAACAAGTTCAAAGACTTGAAAGAGACTTAAAATATAGAAAAATAGCGCCTAACAGAGATAAAAAACCTCTCAGGAGTCATGCACATGCATAGGACTCTTGAATACCCTACAAACAACCCTCAAATCACCCAAAAAACCTAAAAAATGATGAAAGAACACAAATTCAGGTGCATACGCGGGTTGCCTTAAGGTAGGTCACATATGACATGCTGATTTTAGGTAGTGCAAGTTGTGTATACAACATAGACACATGAATGTTTAGCCTGAAAGTGGTGTATGGATGAAAAAAAGCACAAAAAGGGTCAAAAACTGACCTAGGAAGGTAGGAAAGGTGTTCCAACAAACTCAAAAGGTGTTCCTAACTTGTAAGAAGGCCCTGAAACCTTACAAAACACTGGAATAAAAATAGAGAAACCCCAAACAGGCAAGTCTCTCCCCAGTATGGTCACCAGTTCTGTTGTAAAGGAAAGAATCCTATGGCTAGGGTTTAAGAGGCCATCAACGTACTGGGGTTGAAAGAGAGATGCAAATGGTTCTGCAAGTAAATACAAGCAAGATCAGATATTATAATGGTTCATACCTTAGCCAAACAAAGGTTGATCCAAGCAGCCATTCAATCCTATTCTTGCTCCTCTTTCTCCTCTCACTCCAAGAGACTTGCAAAATGAATTATACCTTCCTCAAACCATTATGACCACATATAAATCAATGATAATCAAATAAACATGAAATAATGATCTGACTAACATCATCATATGATCATAAATAGAGATTCAATCACACATTGAACAATGATTTGGGAACAAGAAGGACATCAAATATTTATTAATCTTGAAAACAAATACAAATATACCTTCTCTTCAAGTTGGGCACCTCACAAAACCTTGATCTGGTTCTGTTGCTTCTCTTCTCCAAGGAACTCAACCTCCAAGCTCTGCAACACAAGGGGATGATCACTAGGGCAAAGGTGTGGGCAAAGAGAGTCCCAATTCCTCTAGAATAACAATGCAAAGGTTCAAGTCTCCTCTCATGGACCTCCCTACCTCTATTTATATGATTTATGAAGAGATAGGGTCGAAGACAAAGTAGTTACAACTAAAGGAGTCAGTTGCATAGCTACCCAAACTACTTGAATTTCAAAAAATGTATTTTTTTGACATTTTTAGGAGGAATACGCAGATTGCAGAGACATCAGTCGCATATGCAGGAGGTATACATGAGTTTCAATGTAAATAGTCATGTATTTAGGGCATACTCGAGTATTATATATAGCAAGTCATGTACCATACGTGGGTTTCCTTAAGGAAACTCGCGAATACATCAAAACATATCATTTTAAGGGTACTACTAGGAATTTTCAGACTCTAGTGTCTTCTAGAAAGTTTTAGCTAACAAAAATATATTTCCAATGGTGTAAATATAAGGTCAAATAGAGTTACATAATGCGATATATGGGTCCTCCAAGTTAGGTGTTTTTTCAATGACTTTCATGGAGTGTCATCATGGAAGTGTCGACATGCGACCGAAATATGGGAAAGTGGTCATAGGAAGAGATGTGTCATTTTGAGCTATAACAATTACGAATGCTTTCTTTTTTACAATGCAAAATCTAGATGGAACTTCTTTAGGGTGTTTATTTTGCATTCTAATGTTTTGTGTACCCCCTCAGAGCTTTCATTTATGGCTTCTTTGTTTCTTTATGTTAGAAACAATAAGCTCATTACCATCGACTATTCCTCTGACATGGAAGGTTTTGCATTCATATTTAAATGGATGTTGTTCATAGTCCTTAGGAAGTTATACCCATTTCCAACATCTGCACAATGACTATAGAGTAGAGTCGTATGCCCTGTCATGATTGTAGTTTGTTAAGTATATTCGATTCTATTCCTTCTTCCAATGTTTCAAATCATGTCTCATTTTCCAAAGAAAATGATAAAAAGGAAGCCTCATCCTATACTCTGTGGCCCCATGATTATGCTTTATATCCAATGTTGTTAGGGATCATGTAGATCTCCCAGTGCAAGCACTGCAACATCACCCTGGGAAGCGAATAAAAATTATGAATTGGCATCACAATATATCCTAACCATTTGTCCTTGTGGATACTCATTAGCTTGATAGAAGAAGGAACTTTTCTCATCCCATAGTGGATAGGATCCATGTGAAGCACCAACTATTGGGTTGATCATCCTCTTTTGATTCTCCTTATTGCTCCACTTATACATGGCTTTAGGATGATCATGCTTATCTACTATATCCTTGTCATCCACACTAAGATAATTGTTGTTGATAGGTCTCATATAGTGCCACAATTACGGTTGCTAGGGAATAGTGATTTTTACAATTCCATTAAGCCAATTTATTGAGTTTTGTTAAAAATTCCTAGAAAAGGTTTATGGATTTCATAACCTCCTTGATCATATATTGTGAACTTATATAATCTATCAATCATTTTCTGACCATTAGATACTCAAAGTTGTGTATTGATCATTTTTACTGTTATAGAGGACTCTGTAATTTAGGTTCCCAAATTCTTAAAGGGTGCTTGCTCAATGGAAGAGCACCTACCTTACAAGCAGGAGGTTGGCGGCTCGATTCCTCCATGCCCTAATGATATTATAATATCAGTTAAAAACAACTAAATTACCAACCAAGAAATAGGAGATAAGTGACCAAACAATGATAGATAAATGACCAAAATGCGTATATTAAGTTACTAAAAATGACTAAATTAGTGAACAAAAAATGAGATATGCGAAACTAGAAATTAAAAAGGATGCAACACGTGGCGCTAATGATGAAGCCAAACATGTCATTGATATGGTAGCAAAACAAGACGTGAAACTAGGCATTAAAAATGATGCAACACGTGGCACTAATGATGAAGCCAAACATGGCGTTAATATGGTAGAAAAATAAGACATTACTTTGGATGCAAAACATCGTTCTACATAGGAAGAAAAATATGGTGCAACAATAGAAGAAATAGTTGGAATTATTTTTGTAGCAAAACACGATGCAAAAAAGGAAGCAAAAATTGGTGCAAATTTAGAAGTGAAAATTGGCACATATTTGGAAGTAAAACATGGTGCAAAATGGGATGCTAAAGTAGTAGCAAAAATAAATGCACAATATTGGATGCTAACATGGTTCTATTAAGGATGCAAATATGGCGCTAACGGGGATGCCATTTAAAAAGCAAAAGCGGACACTTGCTAGGAAGCAAAATAAGACGTTATTTAGGAAGCAAACCTCAACGTTGTCTAGGAAGTGAAGTTGGACGCTATTCTGGAAGCAAAAAAATAGGCGCTATTTTGGACGTCATAAAGGATGCTATCTAGGAAGAAAAAAAAGACGCTTTAAGTTTTGTCCATGATGCGTCCCATTTAGCGTCTAGTTTGACCACTCAATGTAAAAAACAATTACACTAAAAAGGGATGCTAAATGGGACGCTAATTCCAGGATTTGTTGTAGTGTATCATTCCTTTCACAACGACCTCACAATTCCTCCCATAAGCTTTTGTAGATCACACTTTTGCATTAGGTTCTATCATTTCCTTCACAATCATCTTAAAAATCCTCACACAAGGTTTTGTCTATTGTATTACTATCAAAGATCGGTTGGAACTCTCTAAAAAAATGGAATCAAAGATGAATCATGTGTCTATGAAAGCCTCTTCACATGTTTTTATGTGTATTGTTCATGTATCATTTCTACATTGTGGTGTCAGTAATTTGTGTCACTATAATCCATTTTCCATTGTCCAATAAATTTTTGTCACTATGGCAATAATTTCATAAATTTTAGTTTTTTTTATTGAATATAATATTATGGTGCTAATATGATGCAATATTTTTATGCATAACATTCTATTTCACTACAACATGACACAAGCAAACAAACAAGACATATATGATGCATGACAAAGTCAAGTTGTGCAGGAGTGGCACAAATATGATGCAACTAAGACACATAGGAATGGAACTATGAGAAATATAATGTATCTTTTTTTAATGTTTTGAACATTACATACATGACACAAATTCAATGCAAAATCTTCTCTTAAAATCCCTATGCATGTCAAAAATTTATTGGACAACGGAAAATGGATTATAATGACACAAATTACTGACACCACAATGTAGAAATGATACATGAGCAATACACATAAAAACATGTGAAGAGGCTTTTATAGACACATGATTCCTTCCTAGTCCTCTCCCCCTCCCGCAAAGAAAATTTCTTATATCCCCTCTTCCTCTTTCCTTGAATATCTAGATGGAGAGCACTTGAACTACCAACAATATTAACACCTAATAACTTAGGGAACTTGATTGGATTTTAACTTGTCACCCTTGTTAACAACATGTCTTGAGAAAATGGTTCGCGTAATTAAGATAACCCTAGGGGCGTTAGCCTTCTTAAGGTTTTTACATAAAGAATAAGTCACTTTAGTGAATAATATTTATCTACACTTTAGATGTGACAACCATGATTAACATTGAAAATATCAATTGATGAGGGATGGTGTATCAATTTGGACTTTTTAAAAGATAGTCATGTAGATAATGGCTTTGTAAATTAATTTTAAGAGTACTTACAAAAGAAAATGCAACAACGCAATATATTACTACTTCCTAAAACTAAATGTCATTCAGGAAGTGTCCACTATATGTATATACACTTATATTATTACTTTATATACTTGCCACAGTAGGTATATTGTAATTGATCACAAGTCAAACTCTTTTGACTTTGGTATTAGTTGGTGTCTTTTGATGCAGGTATAAAGAATTAAAACCTATTTTGCAAAGTATGACTTAGGGATTTGTAAAATATTTTTTTTAATTTTGTTAAAAACCTATTTTTGTAAACAGCTGATTGGTGGATAGAAGATGATGTAAACTTTGGAATTTGGTATCTGGATTTGAGTTGACATGTGGCAACATGACATCATAATAATAAAATTCAAAAATTCAAAATTATATCCCATTGCCAAGTGGCACCATCAGAGCCAGCTGTTCTGGTTTTTTCAGACCTCGGGCCATGAGACCTGGGCAAAGTCAGCTAGCTGCTGAATCTCAATCCTTTGGCAGCTTCACAATCACCAATCACAAAGAAACAAAAATCAAAAGCAGTCTGAGCTGGATCAAATGTTGCTACCATTTCATCGTCGGCTAAATACTCCATTTCATCCTCGTCATCATCGGCTAAATAATTCACAACGATTTGAACTTTTTTTTCATAGATCTGTATGTTTTCATGAGACTGAAAGTCCTCAATATTATCCAAACCGCCAGCATCGTCGATTTGGTTCACATATACATTAGCATCTATGAGGCCTGCATTCTTTTCAGCCTCGCCAACTCTCAATATGTTTTCTAAACCTTCAAGGAAGATATTTATAATCGCTGGATCTTGGCAGGCTAGCAAATCACAAAGTGGCTTAATGAAACCTTGAATGGAAAGGTATCTTTAAGAGAAAATACCTCGTGTTATCGACCTCTCATCATAAAAAAATATGCATCTTGAAAACTAAACATCAAAAGAAAGAAAAGCTTCATACTTTTTCTGTTCGTCAGTTCCATGAGAAGTTGCATTTGCAATTGCCCACAGTGCCTCTTTCTTTATGTTGAATTCAACGTTTGAGAGAAGCGATAAAATTGAGGGAAATATTTGGGCATCAATGACAGCCTGCAATGAAAACACAATGAATTAAAACAAAATGCTCAAGTTATGTTACACACAAGGTGTGACACTTGTAGAAAGATATAAATCCGAAACCATTTCCACCTGAATTTGCTCTTTGGTCCCTGCAGCAATATTGAAGATTGTCCAACATGCTTCTCTTACAGTGTCTTTTTTTGTCTGGTCAACTGTGAGAAGATTCAGGATACGAGGAAAAGCCTGATTGTTGATAACAACCTGCAAACCAGAAAATATAAGCTAAAAATATTTTAAAAAGTAGATCCGCTAGATTTGAACTTGAACTTTTGCATAGGCATTCTCTTTCAACGATTAAATCGGAGCAAAGATGATATGAAAAATGTATTATTGAATTACTGAGAAGTATGAAAAACGTGTTTGAAGTAAAGCCTCTGTTTGCAAGTCATCACCACTGACAATATTGCCGACTGTACGCAGAGCAGGAATCACAACTAACGGGGAAGAATTACTAAAAAAACAAACCATTCATTCGGATTAATACAGTTAGAATTTTATATAAAATTTATACACATTGTATTATTCTTAACCCTAAATGTATTACAACCAAGAAACTGAAATTAAAAAAAACTTACATTATGTACAATGTAATATTCATTTCCTGTCTCTATGCTTGTATCTGATTCCCAAATTCGGTCGAAGTTGTCAAGAGGATATCTGCGTAGATTCATCATTAAAAATTATTTAGCTCACTTATTAACATAGCGCAACGACACAAGAGTAATGCATTGAAATACTGCTTCACATATCACGGTTCGAACTTTTAAGAATTACAACGAAAACACAAAAATCTGAGATGTAAGAAGTGAGAACTGAGCTCGAATTGTTATGACTTCCATAGTCTCTCCCCACTGTTCAAATAGACATACAGTTTCTGGAAATACATAAGCAAATGAATTGCAATGAATTTCAACACGACTACTAGCTGAGAGTTTACTGCGTAAAGCATTTTATATCATTCAGAATGATCACCTGACCGACGAATTTGAACCAATATCAACTCTTGTTTGTAAGCTCAACATTGTTCCTGGCTTAGTGAGTTGATACATGCCCTTTTGGAGGGTCCTCAACTCGATAGCATTGATAAACAGAGAATCAGTCTCAAAGGTTCTGATCAAGCAAATATACAGCACATTGCCAGAACTAGAAAGATATTTTCAACTTTTTCTGACATGGTAGTCGAAATGTTTAGGTTTATCATATTCAACATACCCGGTGTCTCAATAGACAAAGCGAAACTAATGGGCAATCATGAAGTTTTGGTGGAATTTCAAATGGAAAACCAACATCTTAAGAGGTAAGTAGTTTTGGCTTTCTAGTTTGCAATTGAAATCATTTAGCTAGTTTGACAGCCTAGTTTAAGTATTGATGGACTGAACCTTAAATAGGGCTTCACCCATAAACCATTTTCGACAAACTAAAACGTGACTAAAACAGACAGAATCAATGTTGGAATAAAAAGCTAAGAACAACTTTGCACTATAAACTGCATGTACCCACTCATAATCGATTTCTTTTGGATTTTTTGAAATAAGATTGAAGCCTAAACATCTCACAATGTAGTTTAACCTTGAAAGATTTCTTGTCCGTTTTGGCATTTTGCCTTCATGAATACCGCAAGAGAAGGAAAGAAAGAAGGAACCAGAGTGTGGAAGAGGCAGGATGGAACTGTCGTCTAGCCGTTAAAAGGCCGACCAACCTACCTAAGTCCCAAACCCCTTGAACAGAGTGTTCTCGTGGGAAGAACAAAATTTAATGGCGATAGTTAAAAACATGATGTAGAAGGATTGACACATAACGACATATTATCATAATAACGTTCAAAACTTACTTCATTAAAATGTCCTAATTGATGTCTTGTTGAGACCACAAAATCACTGCCATATCGACGAAAATCTCACGAGCGTCTTTTCAAGGCATTAAAATATGTCCCGATTCGAATTGCACTGCGTGAATTGTATAAAACATGACAAATTGCAATGCGTGAACTGTATAAAACATGACAGAGTAAAAAGGAACCCGTCGTTTACACATGCAGGTAAAGAAATAAGTAAGTTCATGCTATATATAAGAGACAATTGTCCGTATTTGCGAAAAAAATGGTTAAAGCAGTAGAATAACCTCCAAAGTGGTCAAGATGCTACAGAATGAGTGAAAGGATGGCGAGAATTTTGCCAAAGCTTGAAGAAAGATATAAAGAAGCGACCAAATCGGGCAAGAACACTTTAAAACGAGTTGAGATTGATGCAGGATTCAACAAAAACAAGAATGAGTGAAAGGATGGCGAGAATTTCGCCGAAGCTTGAAGAAAGATATAAAGAAGCGGCCAAATCGGGAAAGAACACTTTAAAATGAGTTCAGATTGATGCAGGATTCAACAAAAACAAACACTCCATAGCTTGGACAAAAATGGCTGTAATGCTGGAACAAATTTCAGGAATTCAACGCATCAAGAAGAAAAAAGACATAATCAAGCTAGAAACCTTACCGAATACACTACAACCCTATAAGGAAATTGATCACCAAGCTCAGCATTCTCTCCAACTGAAAATTCAAGAAAAAATCAGCTCGCTAACCAAGCCTCTCGATTGATATATACCAGTGATGGGTAAAGGCAGTGCCCATGACATACTCCACTTGCTATCACCGGACGTCCATGTGTGAAGATCCCTGATCCGTCGTCCATGCAGTCTGCCACCTGTTGTGAATATCCCTAATCATCATTTTTAGTCCTTACTGTATGTGCCTTCCAATACAGTAATGTTTATTATGTTGATTACCAATAACCTCGTACCATATTTTTGAAACTTTCTTTTTTTTTACTTATATTCTTAAAGCCTAGGTGTTCACGAAACTATAATTAAAAGGGACATTCATATGTATACAAATAAAAAAAAGGGTGTATTTCTATTGTTTTTATTATTATTATTTTATATAAATTCATTCACTCCACATGAAAACCAACCCACCACGATCATATTGAAAGAGAAAGGAAATATTATTTAGTAATAAAGTTATAATCGATTTTACTTTTGGTAGATGGATGAATAATATATTATATTAAATTATTTATAAGGTCAATTAATTATAAAATAATGGAATTTATATTTATATGATATTAAAAACTAATAAATTATGATATAGAATTTATAATCATATGATATTAAAAGCTAATACATTATGATAATTTAAGATAGTATAAAGTTAAATTGAAATCCTTCAAAAAATATTGTTGCTAGAAGTTTTGAAGATTCTGATATCAAAGAAACTATTACTGGATCATACTTTTTTGTGTTGCTAGTGGATTCCAAGTTCATTGAGGATCTTTATTAAAGTTATATCACCAGTTGAAATTTTTGTGAACATTTGAAGGTGCATAAAGATATATTATTTCCATAGTCATCATGCTCTAATGTTAATGTTTAGGTTGACCTTGATGTGGGTTTAACTACATCGGAGTTCTATTTCAAGATGTAAGAAACTAAAATATAGAGGATGAAAATATTTCTATTCACTTAATATTTTTTTCAAAATCTAAGCTTATGACATGCATTATCACTTCAAATAACAAGCTTTCTTCTTATTCCTTTTAAATCGGGTGATGGTTTTTAATTTTTTTTTATCATTCAGCCTCTCTAAATTCACATTTCTTCATAACATTGGTGTGTTGTAGTCATGCTTGCACTTGAATTTTTTGGATATTTGAAATTTTTGGTTAGGAGTTTTTATTTCTTAGTTGGTCGTTGCCCTTAAAATGGATGTGTACACTTAGATAAGAATGTTCACTATTAAATACATGTTAACTACAATTTTGGAATATTATAATTCAATTTCTCTTATTTCAATATAGGTTAATTTTAATTTCTAAAAATATAATAAAGTTAATTGTATTAAGAGTTTCCACGCACTAATAACCAAATTCCACATAATATCTTTATTAAAGTTGGTTTTACTATTTGGCATCTAGTTTATAACTTCTAAGGACTACTATATTTTTCCCACCTATATAGTAAAACCACATTTTTTATCTCCATGCTTAGAATGAGAAGCATTCATGCAACACAATTTGTTTTTACCTTGTGACAACATCCTTCTTGTAATAACATTATGTAAACATTTTGGCACTCCTGTTGCAAGGAGTGAGGTAGGGTAAGAAATTTAATGCATATTTTGTTTTGTTGTGTCAAGTTTAGTATGTGCAAGTTGGCATGTTTAGAATGCCAGCAATGTCAATAAGGTGTTTTTTTATGTGGTGTTTTTGTAGTTCAATTGGGCAAAACGCATGTGATCGGGGGAAATAAAGGGTCAGATCCATCATTCTCAGTTTATTTGTTTTAAATATATTTGACCTACAAATTGTTCTAAATTTCATAGAATAACAAATGATCCAAAGCTACATTGTTGGTTATTGGGTTATACTTGGGTTGGATGCTCCAGTGGTTATTGAGGCAAGTGGCCTGAAAAAGTATTGTAGAGGGCCTTTCGCAATCAAGGGTGCTTTTCCCTTGGGGCTCCCTCGGAGTAGTCATTAACCTCTTTGGGAAAATTGGATAGTATTTTAGAACTAGAGAACCTTTCGCACCCATTGATGTTTTTCCCCATGGGCTCCCTTGGTGCAATCATTAGCTTCTTTGAAAAATTGAATGCCTACATAAACTTTATTTCAATTTTTAATATTTTTTCATTTTAATAGTTTTTTAAAACATTTTTGATATACTTGTTTTTTGTTTTTTATTGATATATTTAATAAGTCATATAAATTAACTCTATATTTTATGGAATGAAAAATTTTGATTTTTTTTCTAATAGATTTTTAAAACATTTTATATAATTGTTTTTTGTTTTTTATTGATAAATTTAATAGATGAGTTAAATTTGTTAAATATAATTAATTTTAATGATTTTATAAACATAATATATACATTTTATTGTTAAAATTAAAAAGTTATATAAATTATTCAATTTTACAATGAAATGTATATTAATTATTAGTTCATAAAATATTATATTTAATTTTTTTATTTGTTTGTAAATAAATATAAATATTGTTTTCATTTTAACAATAAAAATGATTTCAAATTAACAAATACTTTTCCAACAGAATGAATATTAATTATTTATTATTTATTCATAAAATTAATATATTTAATTTTTATTTATTTATTTGTAAAATAAATGTAAATATTGTTTTTGGTTTATGTTTTTTCTCTATTAATTCCCAACCGAGCAGGTCTTCTAAATGGATATTCTGTAATTTCCACTGACGGTTTATCTTGATTAAGTAGACCGAGCATCCCAACCAGCGTACCTATAGAGCGTGAATTTCGAGCAAGAAGCTGAGGGCTAGAAACTGGTGATGGTGGTGGATTTGCTTGCCTTGGTGGATATGCAACTAAAATTGGCACTAGGTAAAATGATGGATAAAATGAATTCAGTAGTAGCAAGAGTAACCGTGCCCAGTTCCTAGGCATAAGTATTTCCTTATGTAGGTGAACCATTCTCTCTGACTTTTTATCCAACTGGATGAATGCCGGTCAATTGTATCTTTCATTACATTATTCAAACTTTCATTTGTTATCGAATTTGTTCGAATTTGATCCTTGAAATTGCCATTTTACTAATTGATGTTTGTTTTCATTGTTCCTTTTCCCCCCACTATAGAAAGGCCAGAAAAGGTCATCAACTGCAAGTACTGCTACTAGAAATAAAGCTCTTTCAACAGGTGCAGCTACTGGGTATTTAAATGTAACTAGTGCTGCTTTAGGGAAATGATTTCAAATTAATAAAATAAATATTTTTACACATAATTACTTAGGTTATTTTAGAAATATTTTTTTTTCATCATAGAAGTTTAGATTAAGACTTCAGGTTGAAGTTGATAAATATTTTAATATTTTTTACACATTAAGCAAAGTGTTAATAATAAATTGTGGTTTAATGAGGGAGAAAAAACTACGAAGAAGATAATGTAATAGCTTCTTAGTTTGTGAAAGAATAATATGTGCTTGGCCTTAGTGTCTACCAATTTAATGGAATATTTATAGAAATCCATTGTAAAATGTAAAAGAAGCTTCTTGATATAAATTTGGCTAAGTAGGTCATGTTCTAAGATATTGGTTGTTAATCATTTTAATGTAAAAGTTTCTCAAAGTTGTTATAAAAGTATTTCAGATTCTAAAATATTGGTTATTAATAAGAGTTTTGTTATTTCATTTATATATTTATCATCTTTTAAATTAATAGGAATTTTATTAACTCGATAAATTTATTTATTTTTGTTTTTTTAATAAATAGATATTGATTAATATTTAATATTAATTTTCCTTTTCAATTATAAGGTTGGGACTAAGCTACATGCAACCCTTGTTTTAAATATCAATGGAAAGACAACATGATTCCCTAAATTTTGTTTTTTTATTGCATGTCAAAATTTACAAAGCATAAATGAATTTCAAGGGCTTCAATTTAATAAATGAGAAAAATATCAAATTTTCATTGTCGATTTTGGCCAAAAAGTGTTATATATCTTCATGGATACACCATGTGTCTCACTTGTGTTGGCCTATATGAGGTTATTACCCTTCATTCATAGAGAGGAAGGAAAGAGTCTGCATTCGTGGGAGAAGCCACTTAGGTTTCCTTGTAATCCTTAGAAAGAGATATTAAATCTAGAAGAAAAATAATTGTTGGAAGAAGCCATGAAGTAACATCACCACATCCATAATGTATATTTCAAATTATGCAACATTTATTATTCTTCTACTAGTGCATAATATTTACCAAAAATAACTCATGGAAGTATGACAGACTATGTAGACCTTGAGTCACTCTTGAGATTATGAAGGTCGGTGTAAGCGTTAAATGACTCTTGAGTTATGAATGGTCTACTACATTGCGTAAATTATGTACATCTCAATCAATATATCACTTACTACTTTATTGTTGGGTGCATAATGCTTATAAAAAATAGTTCTCAAGACTATGGAGGGCTATGTATGCCTTAAATCGCTTATCAGGCTATGGATGGTAATGTCTAGTGTTAGGTGTTTCAAGTCTACCAAAAATTTCTCATAAGACTACGAAGGGATACTTAACATCTAAATCACTCATGGAGTTGTAAATGACCATGCATGAGGTCCGATGCTAATTCACTTTACATTGTTTCTTACATAAGTGGCAGGTACTAAGCAATTGCGTTGCTTATTCCACATGTTTAATTATTTATTACTCTACGTAGGTGTGCCTTTTATATTTTAAAAAATAAAATAAATTTTTGTTATTGTTTTTAATTTTTAATAATATATATTTTTTAATTCCTCTTATCATGGATTTCAATGTTTTTAACCTGTTACCTCTTTTTTTTAATTTTGGTTTTTAATATTATGGAAACTTAATTTTGGAATATTTTCCTTTTAAAAACTTGTAAATTGTTGATATTTACAAAGTTTTGAAAACTCTTAGCATTAAATTTTTAGTTAGATTTGTTAGTTTTTAGTAGTAAGTTTAAATATTTAACTATAGATATAAGTTATATTGAATTTCTAAATTGGTTGTATTTTAGAAAAATATGATTGAAAAAACTCACTAAATTTATGAAATTTATTAAACTAGTACATATTTATTTATTTTAAGAAGGATCATATTTTCGTTGTAAACAATTTTTAGAATGAAGAATTTGAAGAAAGTTTTGCATCTCAAGCTGATTTGATCTCTATAGAAACCTGGTATATAAGGAATTAAAAATGGATCTATACTGGTTTACTTTATATATATTAATTTATTAAACTAGTACATATTTATTTATTTTAAGAGGGATCCTATTTTAGTTGTAAACAACTTTTAGAATGAAGAATTTGAATAAAGTTTTGCATCTCAAGCAGATTTGATCCCTATAGAAACCTGGTATGTAAGGAATTAAAAATGGATCTATACTAGTTTACTAGTTTGGTATTTAATCTATTAATATTATGCCCGACATCTAGATGCATTTGATTAGTTTCCATTGAATTCTTGCATCTACTAACTTTATATGCAATGCCCCTCTACACCTACATGTTTATAGACTTTAAAAGTAAAAAAAAACTTAAAATTTAAATTATTGTTATTATTATTTAATATAATTTTTACTATATATTAAAAATATATATATATAACCAAATACTTTTTTACTATAATAATTTTAATTATAAAATTTTGATATTCAAAAAACTTAAAAAAATAAATGATAAAATTTAAACTTACATAAAAGAAATATAAGTATTTTCCTTCCAACCTCTCATCTATCATATCTATACTCTATATCTGTTATTTGTATTTTCTGTTTTTTTTTTTTAAATACGAAGGAACAACTTTTTCTATATGTAAATATGTACTGGAAACCCAGCAATATTTTCTTAAATTAGTGGATGGTAGAGGTGGTAAATCACCAGCCATCCTTACAGAAGGCCTAACTTAACAACAAAGTGCTCCACCTACGAAAATACAAAGGCTAAAAGACTTATATATGTGAACGGACAATATAGATGCACAGCTCTTTTGACTTTTGAGAAGTGATATTTTCAACGACCTCCTCCACCATTCAAAGCTGTTACTAATTCAATAAAAAAGGAAGAAGCGTGGGAGAAGGTGACGTATGGTGATTTTTATAATAATAGGAACTCTTTCAAAACATCACAAAAGTAAAAACTAATATGAATCGAAAGCGATATTAGAGATGTGAGAAAATGCCGGATGATTTCCTTTCATGGAGGGTGAAGTGAATTGAAAATTGCAAGGATGATATCCTTTTCGTATATATAAACATATGCACTTAGTCTACTGATATCAACATATCTTTGGAAAAACGTTCGCAGTCAACGTTCAATGTTCAAAAAGTTCGCCAAAACAGAACCCTAAGAAAGGCCGTTCATCATAATCACTTAATTATATGTCAAAATTCGCGAAGGAGAGTCATACAACCGTCAATTCCAAAATTTTCCAAAAAAGGCACAATCGTGTTGGTGGACAAATGGACATCAAAAAAATTGCAGATAACTCATAGTTACGAAAATAGCTGACTGTTAAACAAAGCTACTATTTAATATATTAAAAAACAAAAACATATTGTTATGGTTTTTTAACCATTTTTTAACTAGCAACAATTAATGTGTTTGGAATACATCGAGAAGAATATATCATCAGTGAAGTTAATTTAATAGTTGTATCATGATTGGAGTTAACCTAATAGTTAATCTAATAGTTATCAAGTATAATTGCGATTAGAGTTAAAGTGAAACTAATAGTAGTAGAATCATTGGATTTAAACTAATAATTGTATCTAATAGTTAATTTAAAAGTTAATATATCAACCATTGTAATTCAATTAAAATTTGTGATTGGAATTGAAGTTAAGTTAAAGTTGTATCATCATTGAACTTAACCTAATAGTTATAATTTTTTTCCTAAAGAATGTGTTAATTACTTGTATCTAATAGTTAATATAACATAAAAACCACTTAAGTTGTGGTTGTTAAGCTCATAGTTGAAGTTAAGCTCATAGTTGTATTATCATGTTGGAGTTAAGCTAATAGTTGTATTTAATAGTTAATTTAAAAGTTAAAATAAATCTATTGTATTTAATAAAAGAGCTTCTAGTTATCCTGACTTCTAGCTTCCAAATGAAGTTGGAATAAGCCTTATGCACATTAACTGGACTCCCAATTGGTAGGTGGAGTTCGAGTGTCACATCAGTTGCACATTACCATGCCACTAAGTGTAGTTATCACATGAATTAAGAGGAATTTATTAGGAGTTCAGAGGATTTTATTAGGAATTATACTATCACACGAACTGCACTTTACTTCAACTCCCAACTGTAAAATGCAGTTTGACTAATTAACATGACTTCAAGCTGCTAGATGGAGTTCAAGTGTCACATGGACTACACATTACCATGCCATTATGTTCACTTATCACATGAGCTATTTTTTATTTTTTATAATTGTTTATAAGGAGTTCGAATGATTAATAGTTAATTTAAAAGTTAATAAAAATCTATTGTGGTTAATAAAAGAGCTTTGAGTTATTCTGACTAAGCCTTATACTCGTTAACTAAACTCCCAGTTGGTAGGTGGAGTTTGAGTGTCACATGAGTTGCACAATACCATGCTACTAAGTGTAGTTATCACATGAGTTCAGAGGAATTTATTAGGAGTTCAAACTATTTTATTATGAGTTTGACTCTTACATGACTGCATAATAGCTAGACTCCTAGATGCCAAATGCAGTAGGACTAAGTCGTAAGTAATTAGAGTTGAAGTTAAGCTAATAGTTATAGAATCATTGGAGTTAAGATAATAGTTGTATCTAATAGTTAAGCTAATATAAATCTATTGTAGTTAATAAAAGAGCTATGAGTTATCATGACTTCTAGCTTCCAAATGGAGTTCGAGTAAGCCTTATGCACATTAAGTGAAATCCCAATTTGTAGGTGGAGTTTGAGTGTCACATGAGTTGCACAAGACCATGCCTCTAAGTGCAGTTATCACACTAGTTTAGAGGAATTTATTAAGAGTTCAAACTATTTTATTTGGAGTTCAACTCTTACATGATTGCACATTAGCTAGATCCCTAGATGCCAAATGCACTTGGACTAAGGCGTAAGTAATTAGAGTTGTAGTTAAGCTAATAGTTGTAAAATCATTGGAGTTAACATAATAGTTGCATATAATAGTTAAGCTAATAGTTATTCAATGTAACTTTGATTAGAGTTGAAGTTAAGCTCATAGTTCTAGACACATTTATGCTAAGCTAATAGTTGTATCTAATAATCGATGGAGTTAAGCTAGTAGTTTTATCTAATAATCGAATACTTTAAGATTAATTTTAATTTTTACAACTATCACTAACTCTACTTATCACGCGTTAATTAAATGATTTTTTATTTTTTTGAAATTATTAATTATTAATTTTGGACGACACTCATATAATCAATCTAGACAGTACACTTGTCTCATTCTCGTTTAATCTTGGACGACTACCATAAAATCAATCTGGACAATACACTTGTCGCATTCTTGTCGGTAGATGAAAAAGCATAGATGGTATTCCACCACAAAATTTTAACATATATACGCTTATCGGCGTAACTAAACCTTATTACGTTTGTAAACGTTTTTATTTGAGATTTGGGATGGTCTACGATCTACGCTTTTTAATCTACAGAGGAGGATGAGACAAGTGTATTGCCAAGATTGATTTTATGGTAGTCCTTCAAAATTCAAAATAAACAATTATATATAAAAAAGAATATAAAAAATAACCAATAATTCATTAGTGGTGGCAATGGATCTATAACTCATAGTTGATGAATGAATAACCAAGGCACATAACTAGAAGAATGTGAGATAAAAAGAAAAAAAACTATAAAAAATAGCTGATAGTTGATAAATGAATAACATGAAGAATGTATGTGATAACATGTAGCTACGCATGGATAACTCACACTTGAACTGGTTTAACTAGAAGAATAAGAGGAATAAAAAAATATTTCCAAAGTGTCTTCCATTCTATAACTATCTCTCAACCATTTGATCCCTATCCACATGATCCAGCCACAAACTATGTGGGTGTGCTATTTTAAATCTTAATCAAAATGCATTTAAGCATAATAAGATAGGACAACCATGAAATTAATCAATATTATGTACACTTGTTACTCTTGTGTTAATCTTGTTAATCCAGTCAACTAAGTCCAAATTCTTATTTTCTCAAATAATATCTAAATACCTTTCCGCATAATAAGCAGTTAATAGTTCAATATTTAATGCTATTGTTACATTTTGAAGGGTTAGATTGATTATTAAATTAGATTTAATCATATACATCTCCACAACATTATTAAAATGTTGCATTCCAGAGCGTTCTCGACTTCAAATAAAGTATTAAATGTTGCATTCCAGAGTGCTTTAGACTTCAAATAAAGTGTTTAGTTGATAAACAAATAATTTGAATAAAGTGGTTTAATTTGCTTCATAAAAAATGATTTGAGCGAGTTTATATATAATTTTGAACCGTTGACTTTAAATGATCAATCAAATCTCAGTATCATGTCAATCTGCAGTAAAAAAATATTAAAAAATGGTCCTGGTAGACACATCTACTTTATCAAGAAGCAAAGAACTTTGAAAAAAAAAGATGGGCTTATGTTTTTTTAATTTTCAAAACAATAAAGTGAAAAAATAAGTTTAAAAAGTCTGTGTGCAGGAAGCTTATCCATGTCAACTACCATTGCTGAATATCTGTATAATTGATTCCTCGACAACAAACACATATCATTCTGAACTAGTAGATGAAAATAATCTCGTAATCATGGAAAATTGACTGGACTTTTTTGAGATAAAGCTTGCCCATGTCACATAAATGCAAAATTCGTGCTATAATTTTCAAACATGAAAACGTGTTGAGAAATGAAACTGTGAAAAAGTTGAAAACGTTTATGGTGGCAATGTCTGCTACACCGTATTGACTCACTGTTTGTTACATGCACCTATATACAGTACATCTTTATAAGAATTAGTAGCTGTCTCACTCGTGACAATTGACACTTAGATCTGTAACAGTCGTCGAAGCAATGAGACATGTTCTTGTGATGTCTTGATCCACTCATTACGTGGGAGACTTTGCAGTGAGTAAAGGGATAGCAAGAACAGGTTCAAAGGTAGGCAATTCAAAGGAAGTTCAACGTGATAAATTCATAACAAAGACTTGGGACAATTCATGGGAGGCGCAAGGAAGAAAGTTCAGCTTCACCAAGTCAATTATTCTTTGATAAAAGAAAGTACATATGGCACAATATTTCAAAGCCTCATTCAATCAAAGCAATCATTATGACCATGCCTCAAGGCTATTCAATAAGGATATATAATCAATGAGAGGCATCAATAGGATGTCAACAAGCAATTGTTCACATTATGCCACGAACAATCATCAATCCAACCCTAATAAACCCTATTAGAAGGTAGAAGGTTTGCAAAAAAATTGTCTGGATAGATTGATGGTTAATGGTATTTGGCAAACCTCTCTACAATAATAGGGAGGTTCTCTTGTATTTTCATTGAAACTTATGGGATGCATTTATTCTTGGTCTCCATGTCTGTTATTTTGACATTGGTGGATTTCACAGGGTTGGTCTTAGATTTGCATAAGATTGAGCAATTTCCATGCATAACCCATTGTGAGGGCCACCCAATCCTAGACACATGCCCAATACCCCTTAGCCACCACATCTTGGACACAGGATTCAACCTACTAGTATGGTGATATCATCCTTGACACATAATCTAGTCTACCATGGTTCTATAACAACTTCTTGTCAAGTTACATCCTCTAATTATGTCAAATCATCTAGTGTTGATCTATTAAGGTTATGTTTTATGGTTATAGGCCAATTGTTCCTCGTCAATGCTCTCATTAGGGAGTGCTCAAGAGAGGATCCTATTTAGGATAGTTTGTTAGATAAGGTTAGTATTACCTATATTTTCTATTTGTTTAGGATAGTTTGTTAGATAAGGTTAGTATTACATATCTTTTATATTTTCATTGGTTATATATTTAATGGTGCATTTGGCAAATATTTGGTAGAAATAAATTTAAACTTCTTGCAAATGTGTTTTTTTGGCATGTGTATCTATTCTGAGATGACATTGCCACATCTAGGTGGAAGGGTGTCTCATCTCCTAAACTTGATGCATTGGTTCTTGTAACGTGTTTGCTTGGGGTTCCTCACACCCATGTATCTAGAGGACTTCACATTTTTCTTCTCCTATGTGTGTGTGTATGTTTTCCTTGATACAATTTCCATACTAAATGAATATAGAACTTCATCTCTTGTGATTTCATATTTTCTATTGGTTGGCCTATTGAGATACATAGGGAACAAACTCTTTGCACATTGAAAAATATATTGCATCACCTCATGATCAAAATTGAAGGCATGACTAAAAGGATTTCTGGTTTGAAATAATTGCTAGCAAATTCTTTAAAATGATTTCCACTTGGAATGAATTACTGATTCTTATAAAGGCATGCATTTCACTTCCTTTCTCTTTAAGTGGATTAAATTCTTGTCTTTTCCCTTTGAATAGCATCATGTAGATATTCCATTGATAGGCTTTACCCTATCAACCAACTAAAGCGCCTTAATTAGTGTCTCTTGTATGGAAATCACCTTATTGACTCCCATGCACATCATCATTAAATAAAACATCATTAAATACAAGTGGCATAACCTATATTTCGGTTGTTGCATCACATCACTTATAAGCATTCTCTTGAGATACAAATTTTGGGAACAAATGGAAAGAATGATATGACATTTGTTGCAAACTTGATCATGATAGGGAAAACAAACTCCCGATTATAAATGTATTTTTTCATTAAGTTGATGATCCTTGTATACTTTCATATGTATTTTGTGATACATTTTAGTTAGTCGAAAACATATTTAACCCATTAAAATTGTCCAATGCATGTAAAATGAAGTCCAACCAATGAGTTTCCAAGGGGATCTAGAAAATGGTGGGGGATTTTTCCATCAACAACCTATTTTTTTGTTGAATAGTTAAAATCTTAAAAGCATTGAAAAAATCTCCACTCCCACCTTGAACACAATTGACTCAACTAAGTCACACAGCAATGAGACACTCTTAACATGGGAAAACACATTTGCAGGTTTAAGAAACATCATTTCTTTGGGACATGAAACAAATATATATATATATATATTTTTAATCAATCCACCCATCAAGCACAATTTTGAAGCCTAAATTTGGTGATATTACTATTTTTTTACAAACAAACAAAATATACAGTTAGATAAATTCATGCTTTACATCAATCTAATCATCGAAAATATTTAAAACTGTTGTAAATAATTAACTTGATCTAAATAATTATAAGAGGTTAGGAAATAATGTAAACAAAATTTTAAATGTACATGAGTATGCATTGTTTCATTTCTATAGGTTTAATCAACGATAGTGAGAAACCATCTCCACTTGGGGTAGATAGATTGCCCCAATTCTAGGTATCACATGTCAAGTTGAATTTGTTCTTATTTTTGTTGATTTTCATGTTTTTATACGATAATATTCCAAATTTATTTTTAGGCACCCATATTTGGCATGTATTTACCATGGCACCTTTTATGGGTCGATTCCCTGTCGACCTTTAACCATCCCTTGGCATCCCATTCGGCCCCCATATGTTGGTCCTTTATTCCAACAACCCAAGGGGGTTTATCTTTTCCCACCCCTCCACCTTTTCAATTAGCTACACCCATTTTCCATACTACAACCCCCCATGCTTGATCCAATGCGAGTTCACCTATTTTCCTTATTACAAATCCCTTATTGCATTCATTGTAGCTACAACCATCCTCTCTGCTACAACACTCCTATTTCATCCAATAAAGATGCACCCATATTCCCTAGTGCTATTCTCCTTGGTATGGCCCCTATGGTTATGTTAAAGAGATGTAACTATGGAATATATTTTTTTCCTTACACATCTATGCATGTAAGGAATAAACTATGCAATCATACGTTTCAAGAAGATCTCATATCAAAGAACAACTAGAAGACATTGGTGACATGGTGGAAGAAGTAGGAGTTGTGATGACCACTTTAAATAGTCTTCCAAGAGAATGGGATTCCTTCATGAGAGGAATATGGGCTAGAAGAAAGCTAACTAAGTCAACAAACTATGGGAAGAATGTGTTCAATAAGAAGGAAGGATAACAAATAGAGAAGAAAAGATAAATGATAATGAAGATCAAGCTCTAGCTTCTCATGAAAAGAATGGAAGAAACAAAAGGATCACCTCCTATAAGAGAGTCATAGTACTTCGAAAGAAGTAAGAATCCTAACAAGGATTATTCATCTTTTGAGTGTTATACATGTCATAAGTTGGGACACATTTCCATACATTGTCCACTTAATAAAGACAAGTTCAATAAGAAGAATCAAAAGTTACATTACCATGCATTCGAATAGAATGAATGAGATGAAGAAAAGGATAGAGAGAAGGAAGACTCTAGTGAAGAATATGTCTTAATTTTATCCCTCATAGGATTAGTCTCTCATGGAAGTGATTCTTGGCTCATAGATAGTGGTGCATCCAAACATATTATAAGTCACAAAGACTCTCTGTCATGCCTTACTTAGAAATACTATCCATGCAAGGTGCAAGTTGGAGATGATTATTAGTATCCCATCAAAGGAATGGGAGAATCATCATACAAGATAAAATAAGGTAAGACCGTGGAGACAAAAGAAGTATTATATCTTCTAGGTTTAAAAAAGAATATTCTTTCTATATTAGCTTTAGAAAAGAAAACTTTCAGAGTTTCCTTTGTAGATGGTGAAGTTATTATGTGGCCGAAAGGAAATACAATAGATGATGTAGTTTTAATTGGTGTTGAAGAAGGAGGACTCTACAAATTGAAGGAGAACACATATTCATCCTTTTAATCTAGTACCATCAGTCCATGTGAAGTTTTGCATTAAATACTAGCTCATGTGAACAACAAATCATTACCAATTGTGAGCAAGGTAGTGACAGGTCTACTAGAGATCCAAATCAATCATGAAGGAGTATGGAAAGGATGTGCTCAAGGAAAGAATACCAAGAACCCATTTCCAAGCAGTAATAGTAAAGAAAAGGGGATATTAGATATTGTCGAGTCAGATGTGTGTCAACCGATGTCAGCTACTTCCTTAAGCATGTATGGTTATTATGTCTCCTTTATTGATGACTACTCTCCTAAGACTTCGATATATATTTTTGAAGGGTAAATATGAAGTGTTTGAAAAGTTCAAAGAGTTCAAGGCTCTTGTCGAGAATCTCTCTGAAAAGAAGATCAAAAACTTTAGATTAGATAATCACGTCAAATGAATTCAAGGACTACTATGAAGAAGATGGGATTAAGAGGGACCTTACTACACCTATAGTCCTAAAAAAAATGGAGTGGAAAAAATGAAGAATAGGTCTATCACAAAAGAAGTCAAATCCATGACCCATGATCAATATTTACCTATGCATTTATGGGATGAAGAAGCAAGGATTTCAGTCCGTGTGGATAATAGAATATATTAGAGTGCTCTTGGGAAAAAATGTAAATAAGAAACGTTTATCGGCGAGAAGCTAGAAGTTAACTGTTTGAAGATATTTGGATGTCCTGTCTACTTACATGTTCCCAAGGAGAAAATATCAAAGTTGGACCCTTAAGGAAAGAAGGGAATATTTGTTGGATATAATAACTAGTCAAAATACTACAAAATCTACATTCTAGGTTTTCATCATATTGAGATCAACATAGATGTCACATTTGATGAAGATGGAACCTTCAACAAATACAGAAAGAACTATGAAGATGAATATCATGAAGAAGAGCGATAGGATCCCAAGATTGTTGAATCTAGTAGACCAACAGTTAGAGATGTCAAAGAAGAACCCATACCATAAGATCATGACATGGAAGAAACCCAAATACCCATGGAGACACCCCATGATATGATTTCAATAAGGGGAAGAGTATCCTGGGATCGTGATATAATTCGAGAAGCAGAAAGATATGGTGCACCAAAAGGAAGAAAGAGACCAAGACACTACTCTAACTATGTGGCCTTCATGTGTAACCTTATTGATGAAGAACCCACATGTTTTGAAGTGTTGAGAATATAGTTGTCATTGATGTCAAAGGTGTTCATGACTGACAAAGGAATAACCAATAGATATGGTAGAAGGATGAGTTTAGCAATGACAAAGGAAAATATGTAACATGGTCAATGAAAGGAGAAAGATCTACAAAGCAAGCAATGGAAGATCCATAGATAAGAATTGAAGATCCATAGATCAGATAGATCTACAATTGGAACTTAATTTCACAAAGTGGAGATGTGAATAAGATAAATAGATTGCAAAAGGAAATGACCATTTCACTTATCAATTCAACGAAGATCAGAGAGAGTTTAAAGAGCGTCTATATTCGACAAATCCATGGCTGAAATAAATTTCGCCAGGTGAAAGAATGCCTAAGATAAACCTAAACCAATATCCCATATGATTGAAGATCGTGCGATGGAAATTAGGAGTGGCTGAAGATCAATGGCTAAGAAAGATTTTGTTGATAAAAGAGCGAGGAGGATAAAAGGTGAGCCAAGTTGTAAAATCAGAACTTATCATTGGAAATAGAATTGAGATCGATGGACGAGATTGATCATCAAATTAGATCGACAATGCACAACGATTCCACTGGGTGTAGTTGCGCACTTTGGGAAACTTTTGATATGCACAAATTTTTTATGAAATATGCTTCATCATATTTGAAGTCCATCGTTGATCTAGTGGGTACACAGATCTGACGGTCTTTAAAGATTCCGCTAATTTAACTAGCAAGACTGTTAATGTTTTGCTTGGCTGCAGAATAAACAAAACTATAAAGTATTTGAGATCCATTGGAAAATGTGGAAAACATATTAGCGATTGTTTGCTTGTTGACTAGATTGGGTATTGGACTTGTGACTCTTACCTGGCATCAGTTACATGGACAGTCCAGATCAATTGTGAGAAATGCAAAAGCCAATTTTCAAAATATTGATGACGGTGAATGATTTGTGCACAAAGAACAGTGAAAGATCCACAAATCCACATTTGATTGTAGATCTACGGTTCGGATTGAATCCACAAGGAAATCTACGGTGGGGAATGATTTATGCCCAAAGAAGAGGGGAGATCCACAAATCCGCATTAGATTGTAGATCGATAGTCAGGAGTGAACCTGTAAGAGAATCAATGGTTTGGAAGGAATGCGGAAGGAGGAAATCAGAAGGTGGAGGATTGCAAAAAGCAACGTTTGAGTTTTTGAGAACCCACATTCTGCAATGCTAAGTATGGAGATCAACGGTCATGAAGAGCTCGAAGGAGATCAATGGTGTGAAACGATTGGTGCGGAAATACAACTACATAAATCATAAAAATACATCCATCAGCAGAATGCGGAAGGAGGAAAGAAAACAACGAATAATCGTGAAAAGTATTTTGGAAATGTCATAGTTCCACAACCCGCAGTCTAGGAGATCGATGGTCATGGAGAGCTTGAAGGAGATCAATAGTGCGAAACAGTTGAGACGAAAAGCTAAGTTCAAAAAGACATTTTGAGAAATTTCATAGTTAGGAAATCCATGTACCTCATCCTATATTAGATCTACGATCAAGAATAATCTCGATATAAAATCAACGACTCAGAATGATTACAAAAATGGAGAATGCAAAAGGTCATGACTGGAATATTCATGCAGAGGCACGATCAATGAAATGGTGCAATGGTGAATATATATGTCCACAAGACACATGATGGTGCTTATTGACATAATGAATGTAGAAAATAACTTGTCTCTTTGATTGTGAATGAGAGCGTCCAAGAAGTGAATAGCAGACTGATAAAAATCAATCAAGGGTGGCAGGGTGGCATTAGGGAAAGCTATAAGTACGCAAAGGGTTTCGTAGCATCCTTGTCTGTTGGAGCAGGAAGAAACTAGAGTGTTGTAGCATCCTTATCTGTTGCAGCAGGAAGAAACCTAGGGTGTTGGAGCATGCTTGTTTATTGTATCAGGAATAAAATCACGGTGTTGTTGCATCCTTTCCCTAGTAGCAAATAAAGCAATTTTGTAGATTAATTTTTTTAATGAGTTTCAGTTGGTGGTTTTGTCTTTGAAGTTTCCATGATAAAATTTGTTTCTTGGCCTGTTTGATTCATTTTGTGTCTTTTTTTTCTAAGAAAAAGAAAATACTGATTCACCCCCCCCCCTCAGTATTGTGGGATAATCTAACAATTGGTATCAGAGCAAGTTCCTTCATCACAATTTAACCACTGGAAGGAAGATCCTATTAAAAAAAAACACTATGGATCAAAAAGAAGGTTTAGCCACTAACAAACCTCCATTATTCATAGGTGAAAAATATGCATACTGGAGTGTGAGAATGAAGTGCCATCTGATGTCTCTTAGATGGAAGGTTTGGGCAGCATCTGAAAATGAGTATAAAATAGAAGATCAAGTACCTACAGATAGTGTGGAACTATCCCAAGATGAAGGTAATGATAAATCCCTAAATGCAATACTGAGTGGATTGAAAAACTTTGTATTTACAAAGGTTATGCGATGCAAGAATGCCAAACAAGCCCGAGATACGTTAAAGATTATTTATGAAGGGGCATATAAAGTCAAGGACTCCAAGCTTTAGACATACAAAGGGAAGTTTGAGAGCCTTAAAATGAAAGAAGAATAAAATATTGGGGAATACCTTCTAATCGTAGATGAGGCTGTCAATGCTACTAGAGGTCTTGGAGGGAAATTAAAAGAAAGAGAATTGGTTAGCATGGTACTCAGATAATTTCCAATGAAGTATCACTCAAAAGTATCCACCCTAGAAGAACGAGATGATCTTGACTTTGTAATGGTAGATGAACTACACGGAATCCTCACTGCATATGAGATGAGAACGGGCTAAATGAATCCTCAAGAAAAGAAGCAACATTTAAAGCCTCGTTTAAAAACCAATCAAAGAACCTAGATGATGCGGCGGATCTTTTTATTAAAAAACTTGAGAAAGGTACTAGAAAATATAAAGGAAAGTTACCTATGAAATTTTTAAACTGTGGAAGGATTGGACATTTTGCTTCAAAATTTACTTACCCTAAACAAGATGATAGTGATGAGAGAGAAACTTCAAATTTCAAAAAGGGTAAAACATCAAACAAGAAGAAGTCCTATGAGAAAAGTAAATTGTTTACACCATGGAATATAGTGAAGATGCAGATACAAGTGAATATGAAGAAACTAAAATTCTATTAATTGGTGTAGATACTCAAGCTTCAAATAGTGACTCAGATGTAGAAGGACAAGTATACTTAAGAGCCGAACTTGTTAGCGCTCTTGAAGAACTTGAGAAATGCAGGAAACAGAACAAATAGTCGAGTCATATCATTAGTGATTTGGAAGCTCAACTTCTAGATTCCAAAAGGATTGAGGAGGATCTAAACTTGCAACTCAAAAGAAGAATACCAGAATTTGAGAGACTTGAAGAAGAGATCACACAATTCAAGAAAAAACTTGATGAAGGATATATCAAATCAAAGTTTGAGAATAGCTTAAATATTTTAGATGACATCCTGAATAGCCAAAGAGCATCGAGTGATAGATCTATCTTGGGTTTTAACAAAGAAAAGAAACCAAAATGTTTCTCTTTCACTTATCAAGGAGGAAACAAGAAAAGCTATGTTGAAGCACTAAAAAGTCCAGTTAAAAAGGAAGAGAGCAAGAAAACTACCCTAAAATCTCAAGATAAAAACATAAATAATATGGTCCCTAAGAGACCAAATAGATATCTGCAGATATTTTTAGGTCATTCTTACTCTTGTAATAACTTTTTTCATAAAGCCTTAAAATGCAGAGCTTATGGGAAGGTTCCTGAATACAAGAAGAAGTCATTAAGTAATAAACCAAAAGGAAATCATAACCTTTTTACACTTCTTCAAAAATATGGCATAGAGTGTTACAAATGTAATAGCCATGGACATATGGCAAGAGATTATAAACTGATAACTCCTACAATGACTGTTGTTGCAATTAAGTGTCAAGACACAAAACAAAACAAGTATTGGAGGGAAAAGGAAGAAAAAGAAAGTTCCATGATTGATTTATGTGCAACAGAAAACCAAAACCTATGGCACTTGGATAGTGGGTACTCAAAACATATGACCAGTGACCCAAACAAATTCATAACACTAAAAGATAATAAGGGTAAAGTCACTTTTGTAGACAATTTTCCTTCCAAGATAATTGGAAAAGGAACAACCTTTGTCAATAACAAGATCAAAGCAGAAAATGTATTACTAGTAGAAAACCTCAAGCCTAATTTCCTTTGTGTAAGTCAAACATGTGATCAAGGACACATTCTGTATGTTTTATTCAAAGAAAGGTGAAATCAGGAAAAAGGACTCAGGATGGGTTGTTGGCACCGCTATAAGAAATTCAAAAAATGTATACATTCTAGAAAATTAAAATCAATGGTACTTAAGTATGGTTGATGAAATTTGGTTATGGCACAAAAGGTTGGGACACTTAAATTTTGACAATATTGTCAAAATAAGTAAGAAGGGAGTTGTAAGAGACTTTCCTAAAATTGTGAAAACTCTAAACTCAGTTTATAAACATTGTCAACATGGGAAGCAAACTAGAGCTAGTTTTAAAACAAAAGAACATATGACTTCACATCCTCTAGAAATAGTGCACACAGATCTCAGTGGACCAACGAGAACTAAAATCCTAAAAGCATAATATTTTTTCATGTTTCTCATTGATGATTACACAAGGATGACTTGGGTGACATTTCTCAAGGAAAAATGAGAAGCTTTTAAGAAATTCAAAATCTTCAAGGCAATGGTTGAAAATGAGATATAGATGAAAATCAAATGTCTTAGATCCGGCAATGGGGGAGATTTTACTTCAAATGAGTTCAATAAGTTTTGTGAGACACATGGAACCAAGATACAATTTTCAGCTGCAAAGACTTCTCAGCAGAATAGTGTTGTTGAAAGGAAAAATAGAATAGTCCAAGAAGCTTCCAGAGTAATTTTTAATGAAGCAAAGCTATCAGATGCATATTGTAGAGAAGTTGTATACACAACTGTCTATATACTTAATAGAGGACAACTTAGAGTAAATAAGGATAAGAACCTTGATGAACTACGGTATGGAAGACCATCCTCGCTCAAATATTTCAAAGTATTTGGAAGTAATTTTTACATTAAAAGGAACGGGGATGACCTTGGCAAGTTTGACTCTAGGACTGCTCAAGGAATATTTCTAGGATATTCATCCACCAAAAAGGTGTATAGATGTTACAATAAAAGGTTACAAAAGATTGTAGAAAGTGCATATGTGAGAATAGATGATATAAATCTAAGAAGAGTAAGAAGTCATGGCAATCTTCAAAATACAAATGATGAAGAAAAGGAAGATTTGCAAGAGGATGAAAGTACTCATGATGAATAAGAAGGAATAGAAAAGGAAGATACATAAGAAAGTGAAGAAGAATCCCCAAGACTTGATACAAAAAATCCATCTAGAAGGATACAAAAGAATCATCTAGAGACACAGATCTTACGTGATAAAAATGATGGAGTTAGTACAAGGAGACAACTAAATTTTAATAAACAAGTCCTTCAATCAAAGTGGAACCTAAGTATTTTACAGAATCCAACAAAAGTAATGAATGGATCAAAGCCATGAATGAAGAATTAGATTAGATTGAGAAAAATGAGGCGTGGGAACTTGTCCCAAGACCTAAATGTAAGAATGTTATAGGGACCAAATGGTTTTTTAAGAACAAATTTAATCATGATTGTCAAGTGCTAAGGAAAAAGGAAATATTAGTATGTAAAGGGTATGCTCAGGTAGAAGGGATTGATTTTGAAGATACTTATTCTCCTATGGCAAGACTTGAAGCAATCACAATGTTTCTAGCACTCTCAAGCCATACAAATTTTAAGGTGTATCAAATTGATGTCAAGTTTGCATTTTTGAATGGAAAAATAGAAGAAAATGTTTATATTGAACAACCTGAAGGTTTCCTATTATCAAAAAAATAGAGACTATTTTTGCAACCTGAAAAGGGCACTCTGTGGTCACAAACAAGATCCAAGGGCCTGGTTTTCAAGGCTAGACAATTATTTAAAACAATGAGGATTTAAGAGAGGGGCCACTGAAATTAATCTCTTCTTAAAAATTGAAGATGAAAATATGATCATTGTTGTTATTTATGTATATGACATCATATTTGGAAGCATGTTACAAATACTAAGTGTAAAATTTTCTTTTGAAATGAAGAAGGAATCCAAAATGTCAATGTTGGGTGAACTAATATTTTTCTTGGGAATACAAGTTTATCAAACAAACAAAGGAATCTTTATCTCTCAAACTTAGTATATCAAATACATGCTTAAAATATTTAACATGGAAAACTCCATACCTATTAGTACTCCTATGATCATAGGTTGTAAATTCAGTAAGGACGATGAGTCTCTGGAAGTGGATAATACCATGTACTGATCCATGATAGGAAGCCTGCTATATGTGACAAATGCAAGACCAGATGTGATGCAAGCTATAGGTTTGGTTTCTAGGATCTAGTCAAGCCCTAAAGAAATGCATGTAGCTGTAGTAAAAATGATTTTCAAATATTTGAAAGGTACTATGGAGTATGGGTTATGGTACCCAAAAAGTCAAGACTTTATTTTAAAAGAATTTACTGATGTAGATTGGATAAGAAGTGTGGATGATCGAAAAAGTACTATTGGAGCATCATTCTTCTTATGAAATTGTTTGGTTTCATGGTGAAGTAAAAAACAGTCTTCCATTTCACTCTCCACAATAGAGGCCAAATATATTGTTGTTGCATCATGTTGCACTCAGGTCATTTGGATGAAGTAGAAACTAGAGGAATTACTTGTGAAGTATGAGAACCCAATAATAATAAATAGTGATAATACCAGTGCCATAAATATGTCAAAAACCATATCATGCACTCCAGGACAAAACACATGCCAATATTTAATACCATTTACTAAGAGAACAA
>LPNX011154668.1:0-13931 GCA_001517045.1 Pseudotsuga menziesii | reverse complement strand
GGGGGATGTTTAGATATTTCCATCAATGCTAAAGGGGGATATTGTTGAGAATATAATTGTCAATGATGTCAAAGGAGTTCACGAATGACAAAAGGAATAACTAGTAGATATGGTAGCAGGATTATTTCAACAATGACAAAGGAAAATCAATAACACGGTCAATGACTGGAGAAAGATCTACAAAGAAAGCAATTGAAGATCCATAGATCAAATAGATCTATGACTGGAATTTAATTTCGCAAAGTGGAGTTCTGAATAAGATAAATAGATTGCAGAAGGAATTGATCCTTTCACTGACCAATTCAATGAAGATCACAAATATTTTAAAGAGCGTGTATCTTCGACAAGTCCACAGCTGAAATAAATTTTGGTAGGTGAAAGAACACCAAAGATAAGCCTAAACCAATCACCCATACAACTAAAGATCATGCGGTGGAGATTAGGCATGGTCGAATATCAACAGCTAAGAAAGATTTCACTAATAAAAGAGCGAGGAGGATAAAAGGTGTTTCGTATTGTGAAATCAAAACTAATCATTGCAGATTGGATTGAGATCAATGACCGAGATTGATTGTCAAATTATATCGACGACGCACAGTGATTCCGCTAGGTGGTGTTAGCACTCCAGGAAACTCCTATAGGTTGTAGCTCGAGGATGCCTGGTAACTTAAAATGTTTTTAGGGTTTTCTAATATGGATCAAGTCAAGTGACCTATATAACCTCCCACTCTCAAGACATGCATGAATCTCACTCAATTACAAGGCTTTTAGTTACAATTTGTTCAATAGTTTGACAATAAGGTGCAGGGATGGAGAACTCATCAAGCTGGCAGACTTACATACAAAACATATGCATATAAATGGCTAAATCCTAACATGGATGGTACTTATAAATCAAATCACATTAACTCACCAATAGGATGACAGCTATTAGCTATTAATCAACTTGAAAATCACCTAAATGCACATTCAGGCATAAGTATAGTAAAGATAAAGATGATGGCTAAACAAATCATAACAAAAGAGCTTATATTTAGAATAAACAAGATGAGACGCTTGATAATAGAATAGGTTTACAAATCCCCGAAGTTGAACCTTTATTATAAAATCAATCGTTGGATTTATAGATTTCTACAAAAATGAGAGATCTTGAAACTTTGATCTGTTTTCACAAAAAATACTCGGAAGTGATAGTTTTTTCAGATTAGGGTTTCAAACCCTTGCTAACTATTTGTCTATCTATTGTGAATATCTAGTTCACGAAGATAACTTTTAATAACTGAAGTGGTTGCTAATAATCACCACTACTGGTTCAGTGTGAAATTGCCGCCAACAACCAGTGTCTTGGTGTTTAATTGAAGTAACCTTTCTTGTTTAATACGGTAGAATTTTCTACCTTGTTTCCGCGGTAGCCGATAGAAAGCTCTGATCTCTAACCATCAGCACCCCAAGCCTTAATGCTACTGCATTGTCGGCACCTCAAATGACTAATCTTCTCGGCATCGGTGATCGAAACCCCAAGAGTAAATGTATCAGAACTTTCAATTGCTAGCTTGTCAGTGATTAGAAGCTGTACTAACTAATGCATCAGAACCTCAAAGATGAATGATGTCGCAGTGTCAGAGGCTCCAATGAGTAATCTTCTTAGCATCCGTGATAGGAATCTCTATCTTCTAGCCTATCGTCACCTTAGACCGGAATACTGCCACTATTTCAGAGGTGAAATGAACTAATTTTATTCATTAGAGGAAATTTCAAATCAAAATGGGCCTCCTAAAATGAACTACTAAAATAATAGTTAAAATAATAAAATAATATTTATTAATTTTGGAGGAAGAAAAGAAAAAAACGACTTTTTTGTTTGTATTTTTGACATATCTCCCCGTGTTTTTACTCAAATTTCAATTGAGAGAGCTCATTGGATGCGGAATTAAATTCCNGACCCCGCTACCCCAAAAACAAGAAATACCTGAAAAAATGGAATGATGACATCATCATTCCATTTTTTCAGGTATTTCTTATTTTTGGGGTAGCGGGGTCCATAAAAAGTATGCCGAGTGGGTACTCGTTGGATGCATAATTTAATTCCACATCCAACGAGCTCTCCCGATCAAAATTTGAGTAAAAACACGGGGATATATGTCAAAAATACAAACAAAAAAAGTAGTTTTTTTTATGATACCTATCCCCAAATTTATATTAAAAAAGTGTTCAAGACCTATACGGTATTTCAAATTTAAAGCAATTTAATTGGCTAACACATGATGACATGGAATTTGAATAAAAGTTAAAAGGCCCATTTTGAGTTGAAATTTCCTCTAATGACTATCGGAATTATTTTTGTCATTGATCGGAGGCCTTGTCTGTTTCCTTACCGCCACTGTGGAGACGCTTAACTTTAAACTCATTGATCCGTAGTCCTTAGTTCTTCTGATCGCAGATGATTTTCTATTGTGGTGAAAGCCGTAGTCAGTCTGTCTTCCACTGTTGCGGCTCCTTAGTGAACTATTTTGCTAATTTGTAGTCGTTAGTTCTTCCGATCGTCGATGATTTTGTATTGATTGATCGGAACCCACAGTCATTCTGTCTCCCACTGTTATGGCTCCTTAGTGGACTATCTTACCGATCTGTAGTCCTTATTTATTCTGATCATCAATGAATTTATATTGATTGATCGAAACCCATAGTCATTCTGTCTCCCGCTGTTGCGGCTCCTTAGTGAACTATCTTGTCGATCTATAGTAGTTAGTTCCTCTGATCGTCGATGATTTTATATTGATTGATTGGAACCCGCAGTTGGTTTATCTCCCGTCGTTGCGGCTCCTTAGTGGACTATCTTGTTAATCTGTAGTCCTTAGTTCTTCCAATCACCGATGATTTTCTATTGATTGATCGAAACCCATATTCAGTCTATCTCCCACCATTGCGGCTCCTTAGTAGACTATCTGGCCGATCTATAGTCCTTAGTTCTTTCGATCGACGATGATTTTCTATTATTGATCAGAACCCATAGTCAATCTGTCTCCCGTTGTTGTGTCTCCTTAGTGGACTATCTTGCCTATGGTTAGTATTTTCAAGTTTCGACGCCTTATTAAGTAGTGGTTCCGATTTATGATACGTGACTTTGGTGGCATTTTATTGCTTTATATCGATGACACTCTGGAAAATTTCAGATTTACTTCGCTAATCCATAGTCCTTAGTTCTTTCGATCGCCGAAGTTTTCATTTGATCGGGGAAGCCATAGTCTGTATATCTGTTAGTGGCTAATGAGATGTTTTGATCCTCTCCCAAGCCACCAAAGCTACAACTTTGTGAAATTTTCATTAAAAACAGAGTCTTTCAAACTATTAGTGATATTCATATCCCTCATTGCATGAATTAAATTCCTCATACTATCGAAATAAATTATTTTGGGAGATAACATCTGGCTCCTACTTGGGGATGGGAACCTCCCAGTGAGGTTCCAAGAACCCCAGACCAAAATGCCTTTCCCTAAAAGAAACTAAGTAACTTAAAACTATCCTTTATTGTTCCATTGGGCATGGATTTTATTCTGAAAGAAAAACAACCTACTATCTACTAATTTACAATCATAAAGCCTCAGAGCCTTAAATAAAATAGAGCTTCAAGAAACACCCATTTACTAGGCCATCAAATACCTCTTCACCTTCTAGACTCTGCAATTTGAAGGTGTTATTTTTCTCTACCTAGGCTATCACAAAAGGGCCAATCCACAAAGAGTTGAATTTTCCATGTTTCCCCTTGTCCTTTCCGATAGCATCCCACTTGAGGTCCCAATCTCCAACCTGGAAGTTGTCCGCCTTAGCTCTTTTTTCAAACATGCCCTTTATCCTCTGTTGATGAGCTTCTGATTTTCCTACAACTTACTCCCTTATTTGTTGTAATTCTACCAAATCCATCATCCTTCTTACCATATCATTTGGTTCATCCTCCTCTTCCTGAAAGAACTTTTCCATTGGAAGGATGAGTTGTATAGGAAATATGGCCTTAGTGCCATAAACTAGTTTGAATGAAGAAGTCCCTATGGATCTTTTGTTTGTTACCCTATCATCCCATAAAGCAAACTTAAACTTTGAATCCCAGCCTTTCTGATTTGTCTCTAGCGTTTTTCTGATAATTCTGTCTAAGCTTTTGTTGGATGACTCAGTCGGGCCATTTCCTTGTGGGTAATAGGATGTGGAGTGCACTAGTTTAATACCCATTGATTCACACATTTTAACTAATGCCCCATCCTTAAAAGATGGTGCATTATCAATTAATAACCTTACTGGGAAACCAAACCTACTGAAGATGTTCTCGTATAAAAATGTCATGATGACTTGATGAGTAGAATTTCTGGTGGGCATTGCTTCTATCCATTTGGTAAAGTAGTCAGTGGCTACTAAGATCCATTTATGCTGTCCACTAGAAGATGGATTTATTTCACCTATGAAATCAAGACCCCATTGCTGGAAAGGCCCATTCACTGTAATAGGCCTAAGGGGAAAGGATTTGAGCTGCTGCTTCCCTATAAATCTTTGACATTGGTCATAGGCCCTTACAAAAGTGCATACATTAGCAAAGAGGACTGGCCAATAGTATCCTGCTCTTAATATCTTGTGGGTTGTGGTTTTCCAGTAGTGGTGGCCTCGACATGTACTGGAATGAAATTGATGCATGACCTGTTCTACTTCCTCTTTATCTAGACACCTTAACAAAATTCCAAACTGATCCCTCCAGTACAACAGTTTTTCAGTTATGCAAAACTTAACAAATTTCAACTTAAGATCTTGTGCTTGGTTAGGAGTGAGATCAAGAGAAACTTCTAATTTTTGGAAAAATTGAATGATACTTGAATACCACTCACATGAAGACATGTTCTCAGCTATTGATGGACTGTTATTTTGATCTTGATTTATTTCTATTTCTGTTGCTACCATAGTCTACACCTTTGTTGATCTGACACATGTGAAATTTATTCCCAACAGTTCACAGTTTTCTTTGGCCATGAGTTTGGCCAGACCTAATCCCCTTACTATCTTGGTGGGTTTCACCTCTACATCAAAGTCAATGAGTTTGGTAATCCACTTAGCTCTCTTCCCATCAATGTCAGGCTGAGTCAAAACATCCTTCACAACAGCTGAAGGGACATATGCAATGAACTTTGCATGGAGAATGTATATTTTGAAAGTATTCAAAGATTTTATGAGAGCATAAGCCTGCTTCTAAAGTGGGTCATACTTCAGCTCAGCATTTCTCAGGGTTCTGCTGAAAAAAGCAATTTGATGATCAAGACCTTCATTATTATTTTGTAATAGTACAGTTGCCACTGTGTCATAAGATGCAAAAGAGAAAATGTAAAACCCTTGGTGTAGTCGGGACTAATCAGGGTTGGGGCCTCCATGATGGCTTTCTTAATGTCTTCAAAAGAGTTTCTTGCTTGGTCTATCAAGTTTATTTCTGCATCCTTTTTTAGCAGGACTATTATATGCTTTACTAGGTCAGAGAAATTTTGAATAAACCTTCTAAAAATGTTTATCTTGTCTAAAAAGGACTGAATGTCTCTTTTTGACCTTGGTATTGACAGTTTTTGGATTGCTTCCACCCTCATTGGATCAATATTTATACCTTCAGCTGAGACTATGTGGCCTAGGAGCTTTCCTTCATTGAGTGCAAACTGGGACTTCTTGGGGTTCAGTGATATTCCATACCTTCTACACTTCAGAAATACCTTCCTTAAATGCTGCAAGTGGTCATGATGGTTGTGAGAGTAAACTGTTAAGTCATCCAAATATATCAGCACAAATTTATCTTTTATCCCTACAAAAGCTAGGTCCATAGCTCTATGAAAAGTAGCCCCGACATTCATTAGCCCAAATGGAATTTTAGCATACATGAAGGTGCCCCAGGGGGGTGGTAAAGGCAGTCTTATCTTGGTCATCTAGGTGCATAGAAACTTGGTTGTATCCAAAGAAGCCATCAAGGAAGGACATGACCCTATCCCCAGAGACTTTTTGCAGTAGATATTCCATCTTGGGCATTGGATAGTTGTCTTTTTTGGAACACTTGTTCAAGTTTCTAAAATCCACACACAAATCGATTTCTCCATTTTTATTTCTTACCACTACTATATTTTCAATCCACTTGGAATACCTGAGGGGGATTATGATATTGGCTTTGAGGATTTTGTGGATCTCTTTCTCAATCACTAGTAATAGAAGAGGGATGATGGGTCTCAGATTCTGTTTGAAAGGAATGGTGTCCTTTTCCAAAGGAATCCTATGCTAGATGATGTTGGTGTCATATGTTTTTAGGTCACTATACTCCCATGCAAAGACATCAGCAAACTCTTTTATCAAGCTGCTAAATTCAGGCTTCTTTCCAGTAGTCATCCCAGTGGATAGATTTATCAATTTTGGATGGATTTGGCTGCCTATGTTTTTCTCTTGGATAGCAGGATCTAGATCCCTTTTGGTAGGCTTGAAAGGGATGTCATTGTGATCAAACAGTTCTTCCAATGGTACTAGACCTCGGGATATGTAGTTGCTGGGAAATTGGACAATATTCTGCTCAGTCACTTTATCTTTTAACTTGAGCTGTTTGGATTCCTACATGTTAAGGTTTTCCTGGTCTATGTGTATGTCAGAGAATTCATCTACTAACTGAAGAAATTTACTAAGCTCCTCATCATTTTCAAACACCCTCCAAAATTTTACATTGTTTGGCAGAGAGGGAGGGTCTGTACATGACCTGAACATCATAGTTGAGCTTAGGGGGTAAAGGAGGAACAAACAGACTTACATAGATGGCCAGGGAATCAACCAGGTGATTCAAAGCCCTAGGAATATATGACAGTTCAAAAACATAAAGGATTCTCTGATTTTCCATACCTCATCCCTGTAGGCCTTCAATCTGATATTTTTTGTCTGAAAAGCATGGTTGACCTACTGTATGATGAGGTGTTTGTCTCCAAAAATATTCACACACATGATCCCCATCTCCTTGGCAGCTTTAAATCCTAGCAGCAAGGCTTCATATTCTGCTACGTTGTTAGTGGTTTTTAAAATCAAGCTTATAAGATAAGTCAATGTTTTCCTTAGATGGGGAGATCAATACTACACCCGCTCCTACTGAGCTTTGAGCGCTAGCCCCATCAAAATACATGGTCTAGATCACTGTCGTGAGTTCTTTGGGGTGCTAACGGGTGGGCTCGGTGAGATTAACTGATGTCTATTGATTATCATCTATTTGAAAAATGCAAGACCTGAAATCAATGTCCACTGCGTAGATGGGGTGATTCACTGAGTGGCTCTCCTTGCTTATAATGTATGCTAGTTGATTTTCCCTGTACAACCTCTTAGTCTCCCCTCTAAACATGGGAATGGTGGAATATGTGACATCCATCTGAAGGGTGCCTCCTAGTCTTTTGCTCCATGACCGAGACAGCATGAGGCTGAATTTTGGAGCAATATCGGCCACTATAATGTCCATCATTACGCTTTTTGAAGGTAGCTGCGTTAAGTTTACAGCTAGGTATTTGATGAGGCCCAAGCACTTGACCTTCCTAGAGTCAAAGGAGAATAAATCATGGTAGGGATCAGTGATGCTGAGGCCAATCTCATACATCACAACCTTTGGCATTAGGTAATGAGAGGCTCCGAGATCCAACAAACAATTGCGGAGGATTTTATCATGGATGTTCAAGGATATATAGAATGGTGGGCATGAGTCCTTAGGTATTCAATCATGGGGCCTTGGGTTACAATAGGCTTTTCATATTGTATGTTCACAAATTCAATGTCAATGTGCACCTTGGGCTAAAGGGAATTCAGAATGGAGCTTTTGAATGCATCATTCCTCATTATCTCAATTAAAGGGAAAGGGATTTTCAATTTTTAAATTTCGGACTCGAGGTTGAAGGAATAATAAAACTTTTCTGAAAACCTTACCTCATGAGCTATAGGTTTGAGTTGGACTTGATCAGGTGTGGCTGAAGGTGTTGGTTTATGCAATGCTTTGGATGGGACAACCACTTTATTTGGTAAAACATCAACCTTTCTAGCTAGTGCAGCAAGCTACTTGACAGGTACAACGTTCTTCTTGAGGGGAGAAACCAACCTAGACCTCAGTTTGTAACCTCCCTGTCCATCAGCTTGATAGATAGCCTCTTTAGTGATCTGCTCATCAATCAAGGCTTCCTCATATTCTGCCTGTGTTAGAAAAGAATAGTCCACCTCATCCTCGATGCAGTGGATATTGTCTTCTGCTTCTCCTTCTTCTTCAATGAATTCTGGCTCTTCTTCTAATATAGAATTTTGAAATGGAGCTCTTATCCTCTGATCTTCCCCTTTATCTCTCTCCCTTCTGAGAATCTAAACTAGGGGGTTTCCTCTTCTATAAGGAACACAATTTGGGTTTCAAGGAGCAAAGTCACTTGGCCCTTTACCCCTCTTAAGTAGATGTCCTTTCCCTTTCAATTTAGACATTTCACCAGTCAGGTTATCTAATAGTTTGGTCATTTTTTCAATCTTGTTCTCTGATGCTGAAGCCCCACTATAGTCTGTTGGCTGCTTTTTCCTGTCTATCTTCCCTTTTACCTTCTGGGATTCCAGAATTTTTGACTCTACTTTTAGGGCAGCATCCTACATGAGTGATAAGGAAGAAGACCTCCTTTCTCTTAGAAGTAAGAAGAAGTCAGAGTCAAAGGAATTTGCATAAGTTATCCTAGCTGAGGTATCTATGAGCTTAATTTCGGTAGGGATCTTGTTGTACATATTGTTCAATCTCTTGGTAAAGTTGGAGACAGAATCCCCATTTTCTCTTTTTAGTTTGTTGAATTCTATGATATAGTAGAGGTGGTCCCTCCTTTCTCCCCAATGCTTTATGAAAATGTCATCTAGGGCCTCTATGCCTGCCACTGAACTGGAAGGTAGTTCCTTAAACCACTTTCTAGCCTGTCCATCTAGGCTTTGCACAAAAATCCTAGTCCATACATATTCTTGTTCTATGTTAATATTTTCAGCATAGCTATAAAAAGCCTCTGATGTTATTTAGAAGTGAAATCCCCTTCCCCTATAAAATTAGGCATATACTTGAGATAATCCTCAGTAGGCATGGTTGCAAAAGGATTTGGTAGAGTTAAGGGTGCATACCTAGCTACCAGGATCCTTTCCATCTTGGTCAATTGAGGGGTAGCCATATTGGAAATGGGTATGGACAGGGTTGTGGAAGGTAGCACTGATGAAGATACTTGCTGAGAAGGCGGTAGTATACTTGTCCCAATGGAGTCACCAGGGATTGGATCTTCACAAGCAGTAGTGCTTGAATATGCCCAACCCCTAGATTTTTCTGATGTATCTAAAAATTCCTGGGAATTAAGAGTTTCAGCAGAAGAAATAATAGCATAAATATTTCTTGAAATACCTGATGTAGCTTTTTGTGTAGTACTGCTGGTCTGTCTTAGTAAAGCCCTAGCTTTCCTCAAAATTTCTTCTAGATCTGAAATAGGTGTTGCTGGTGTCCCATTTGGGTTTGCTTTGGTACTTAGTATTCTTGAAGCCACCTTATATCAATGGAGTTACCAGATAGATGATTACAACCATAATAATTTCCAAGCTTTGTCCATCATCAAAGCATGCATCTATGTCGTCTCCCAAAGACGCTTACCTTCAATCTCATCTCCCCAACAATAGCGCCAATTTGTTATCACTCCAGGAAACTCCTCTAGGTTGTAGCTCAAGGATGGCTGGTAACTTAAAATGTTTTTAGGGTTTTCTGATATGGATCAAGTCAGGTGACCTATATAACCTCCCACTCTAAAAACATGCATGAAGCACACTCAATTACAAGGCTTTTAGTTACAACTTGTTCAGTAGTTTGACAATAAGGTGAAGGGAAGGAGAACTCATCAAGCTGGAAGACTTACATACAAAATAGATGCATATAAATGGCTAAATCCTGACAAGGATGGTACTTATAAATCAAATCACATTAACTCACCAATAGGATGACATCTATTAGCTATTAATCAACTTGAAAATCACCTAAATGCACATTCAGGAATAAGTACAGTAAAGATAAAGATGATGGCTGAACAAATCATAACAAAAGAGCTTATATTTAGAATAAAGAAGATGAGATGCTTGATAATAGAATAGGCTTACAAATCCTCAAAGTCAAACCTTTATTATAAAATCAATCATGGGATTTATAGTCTTCTACAAAAATGACAGATCTTGAAACTTCAATCTGTTTTCACAAAAAGTACTCAGAAGTGATATTTTTTTCAGATTAGGGTTTCAAAACCTTGCTAACTATTTGTCTATCTATTGTGAATATCTATTTCACTGATAAAACTTTTAATAACTGAAGTGGTCACTGATAATCACCACTGTTGGTTCAATGTGAAATTGCCACCAACAGCCAGTGTCTCGGTGTTTAACTGAAGTGACCTTTATTGTTTAATCTTCCAGAATTTTCTACCTTATCGCCACGGTTGCTGATTAGAAGCTCTGACCTCTTACCGTCAGCACCCAAAGCCTTAATGCTGTCGTAGTGTCAGTGCCTCAAATGACTAATCTTCTCAGCATCGACGATCGAAACCCCAAGACTGAACGTATGGAAGCTTTCAACCGCTAGCTTGTCGGTGATCGGAAGTTGTACTCACTAATGCATCGGAACCTCAAAATGAATGCTGCCTTAGTGTCAAAGGTTCCAACGACTAATATTCTCAGCATCGATGATCGAAAACTCTGTCTTCTAGCCCATTGGGACCTTAGACATTAACATTGTTGTTGTTTCAGAGGTGAAATGAACTAATTTTATCGCTATCGGAATGATTTTTGTCATTGATCGGAGACCTTGTCCGTTGCCTTACTGCCACTAGAGAGGTTCTTAGCTTTAAACTCACCAATCCGTAGTCCTTAGTTCTTCCGATCGCTGATGATTTTCTATTTTGGTGGAACCCATAGTCAGTATGTCTTCCATCATTGCAGCTCCTTAGTGAACTATTTTGTCGATTTGTAGTTTTTAGTTCTTCCGATCGTTGATAATTTTCTATTGATTGATCAGAACCCATAGTCAGTCTGTCTCCCGTCATTGTGACTCCTTAGTGGACTATCTTGCCGATCTACAGTCCTTAGTGTTTTCGATTGCCGATGATTTTATATTGATTGATTGGAACCCATAGTCGGTCTGTCTCCCGTCGTTGCGGCTCCTTAGTGAACTATCTTGCCGATCTATAGTCCTTATTTCTTTCAATCGCCGATGATTTTCTATTGATTGGTCGGAACCCGCAATCAGTCTATCTCCCACCATTGTAGCTCCTTAGTGGACTATCTTGTCGATCTGTAGTCCTTAGTTCTTTTGATCATCGATGATTTTCTATTGATTGATCAGATCCTGTAGTCAGTCTGTCTCCCGCCATTGCAGCTCCCACGGGGGCTTCACTTGTTGACCAATATCCTATCACGTTAGTTCATATTGTGGGTTTTAAAATTATTAAAAATTAAACCAATATATTGCAGGTATTGGGGGGATGAGGGGTTTAAGGTGGGGGTGGGTAGGGTGGTTTATAAGGATCGAGGTATAAAAAGGGGTGGGGACAAGGTTTTAAGTATTGGGAGGGGGTTTCAACAAAAAGAGTTTGGTTCAATATCTCTAGAAATTAAGGGTATTCTTTAATATCCCATGATCGCACATGCTATGTGTGATGTTCACTAAGTGAATTCCCCCTGGCAGCTCCTTAGTGGACTATTTGGCCTGTCGAGCACCCTAAATGCAGATAAATTGTTATCAACACACAGAGCTTACGAAATTCATTGTCAACCCAGGGAAGTCTTTTGTTTCAAAGGGTAAGTGCACAGTATATGCTAAACACCAAATCATTGTAGTGAATACTGCTCTTAACAACTATGTTCATCCCCTCAACTATGTGTGATCCCACAAATCTTTTAACTCTACGAATTCAACCTTTCCCTCAATGCATCAACCAGAAATGAAACCAACAATTACTGACAGAAAGGAAATTCTACTCACTGCTCAATTCAATGGAATTGCCTATTGATCTAATCACACTCAGAATCTATAATCATAAATTAACTATAATCTAGAAATTCAATTGCGACAGATCACACTCAGATGTTCTAAGAATTGAATTGCAGAAATAAGAATCAACAATTATAACAATCAAAGAATTACACAGGATTCGTGGGATGTCATTCTAAACTATGAGATGAACATAATTGCGCACAGCTAATAAATAAATCGCATAAAGATTACTACTCAGTCGACTGTCACGCTGTTACAGCTATCAATCTTGAGAAATGCAATCCTGTAAATCACACACACTACTGCTGCGCACACAGAAAATGTAATTAATGAAACTTCACACAACCATAAATTGAAAGATCCTACCTTAACTCAGCAATCTCTGCGGAAGGCGGGCCCAGCCTTCACACAGAGACACTGGATGAACAATGTACAGCTCCCTTAAACCAGCAGTACTCTTTGTATTAAAAAGAAAGAATTATTACAGATTGCTCCCATTGTTAATACACAAATGAATTCAGTATTTTCCAACCCCCTGGGCCGAGACATCTTTCTGCATTTATACCTACAAGTGATAACATCCCATCCTATTACAAAGGGCAGCCATGAAGATATCTGATCTTTAGGCGCCCTGAATAACATTGTTTGTTACAAGACGTGGCATGATACAATTATAGAAAATACAAGAAGATTGTTGACTGTCCCAGAAGTAGCGATCTTCTCAGATCGCCATAATATTCGCGCAGCTATCCTGAAGACCCCTCGATCATAGCTCGTTCTGTTGCGGCTGCTCTGACCGGCCCTTGACTGGAATGTCACGTGTCTCCATAGATGAGGGACAGATGAAGGATCCTTTTTGTGTCACGACCACCCCTTGTCCCTAGACTTGTTCAGCTTCATCCCCTGCATTCTGCTCATCTCACATTGTCTTCATAGATCACACATATTAGCACAATTTCAAGAGATAAATAGCCTTAATTGTCACAAGAATAAGCATTAACTAAGGTAAAATAATAATCAGTCTTACCTTGACAAATTAAGGGATAAAGTGAAGAAATTCAGTCTGATTGGTATGCTAAGCAGTGTAAAACAAGGGAAGAAAGGTGATTAAAGATGGTTAAAAAGGGACCAAATCTGGACTCAACATCTCCCCCCAACTACCCTGTTGCATGTCCTCATGCAACAACCTGCATCACTCAGAATCTGAATCCTGCATTAAGCTCTGTTCGTGGAGAGAAGAAAAATTGTACGGAAATTCAGGTTCCTTATCTGCCTTCAGAAAACCTCTGTGAATAGCCCAGAACTGCCAATATTTCTGCTCCTCTGCCTTAGTCATGGAAAAATCCCTGTTGTATGGTTCTGCTGGCCACCAAATAAGAGGAAATTTGAACTTTAAACCCAGCCAGTTGACTCCACATTCCTTCATACACCCTACATAACCCTTGACTCTTGAGAGTGCATGTTTAAAATTTTTAAAACAGTAGGGGTCCCTGCTTCTCAGTGCAGAGGAGGCAGCCTGCCATCTATGCCGGCTGCCATCTAATGCAACCTGCTGCTGCCTAGAAATAGATTTGGTACATGTGGAGATTACCTCCTCCTGCAGTTTCATGATGTGTTGCTCCTGGGAAGGAATAGAAATAAAAATTTTATACCGAGCCAAGAGAATGCCAGGATTCTGGGGTTCACTACGGATCCATAAATTAGTATAGCCTTCATTGTGGGAAAAGGTCTGAAAAGACCTTTCCCACTAAACATGATTTTTCACAAAAGAGGCAAATGCTTGTAGCTGAACATCCCCTGCAAATGGAACAGGATTTGAGTGCCGATCCATAGGGCAGGCCATCTCGTGCAGGTACAGTTCACATAGCAAGTTCTGCTCTTC
>LPNX011154653.1:42178-73857 GCA_001517045.1 Pseudotsuga menziesii | reverse complement strand
GCATCTTGGGCAGACTTTCAAATCTCAATGGATGTAAATGTACCATACCTATTCTATCTGCAAACTCAAGAGTTCCTCCTTGCGCTTTACTTAAAAAGGAGGATACGTTCATTGCTCCCGCCCCAATTATGCTTCCCAAAAATCGTTTACGAAGCATGCTAATAGAAACATCTAAAGTAGTGCCAATAGAGGTAATATCAACATGATCCTCTTGAAACTTTTGATTCAACTTATTTAACTCAATGAGCACATCTGCAAGTAAATGGATGTAAAATTGTACTTGAAATATCGTTTCCAGCTCATACATTTTTTTCTCCCCTAACTCCCAATCCTTTAGCAAAGCAGGCATGAGTTTAACAAGTCTTTCCATGACCTTACCTCTAGAGATCCACCTGATTTGATGAATTTGTAAGGCCTCCAAATTAGTAATTTGAAGTGATTCCATTAGTTCTTTCAATTCTCCATGTCTTTTAGTAGATTTTCCAAGCCATGAATAAACTTTGTTTGCAAATTTGTCGATATATTGCAACTCTAGAAAATGAGACGAAGCATCATTTGCTGCTAATGCTTCTCTATGAGCTATGCAATGTACATCTCACAAATGAGGGGCATCTTGACGAAGCTTAGAAGATAAAACTTCACGAATACCCTTCATGGAGGATGCTCCATCAGAGCCAAATCCAACTAACTTCATCAATGATAGATCCATATCTTCTAAAAGAGGCCTCACTACATCATACATGCATTGCGCTATTCCATTCTGTATTTGAAGCAAGGATATGAATTTTGCTACACATTTTCCTCTTCATTATTTGTCAGATATGTAACATAAACTATCAAATGCTGTGCCATTGTTCGATCAGTGCTTTCATCAACTAAAATTGAGTAAAAAGGGCTTTGTAAAATTTCATTTTTCAACTTTTTCCAATATACCTCTTTGGTAGCTTGAAGAAACTCTTTTCCAGATGTTGTATTTGTGTATGTAGAATATTCATTTGTTAAAGGCATGTGTGGAGTGCATTTGTACCTATTCAAGTCACAAACTGACTTGTGCATTTCTAAAGGTAAATCATTTATAGCAACAAAATACACGTTTTCAATCACTGTTATAATTCTCTCCTTTTCAGCATCTACCATTAGTTCTACATGTTTGGTAATCAGAAGATTTTTTCATTTGGTTCTCCCTCCAAAAATTGTAAAGAAAATTTATGAGCTTCTGATTCTGAATGGCCATTTAAACCACTAACTTGAAGAGTGGTACTTCCTCTATAGAAAATGGAGCGTCTCTCTTAAATTTAACACACCATGAACATTTTATTCATTCATTACCATTGCAATCTTTTACAACATAAGCCCATGGGAATCTTGTTTTCCATTTAGATTTGAAAGTTCTTTTGCGTTTCTTTGATGGTTCTTCCCCTTCAACAATTTCTACACTATCAGATTCTTCATCTTCATGTTGATGAGTATCAACTTCATTTTGGAAATTACATGGTTGATTACAACGTTGCGTGATACCAAATATATAATTCATTGCACCAGTTTCAAGTTTCAACAATTGGAAAACACAATGTAGACGTAATTTTGTTGATGATGTGTTTGGTATATATACACAACTAAATTACCAAATAAAAGTTTATATACAACCCGGCTCTGACAAGTCAAGAAATAGAAGTGAAGTATGTAATGGGCAGGGCGCCGAGGTCCCGGGAGCTTGGAAACTTAGATTTATTCATTCGGGGCATGGTGAGGTATAGACATAGCTATTAGCAAAGAGAATAGCTGATGTATGTTCTATCACCAAAATATAGTTTTGGACCTGGAGCTACTTGTGTTTCTAAAAACCAAAATGATACGTAAGAGTAGACAAAAATAAAACCTTTTGTATATGAGCCTTCAAAAGTTATCATGTATGCAAATGTTATTTACTGCCAGAAGTGTATATGCATATGAAACCTATATCTTGCTACCATTCCTTTTTGTTGATTTCGGTCCTTTAAAAAACATTCTATAGCTCAAAAGGATATGATCTACCTTCATTTCTTTTGTTGGCATCCCTAAAGAATGGAGGGTACCGTAAGGCCATCTCCTCTATATATATATATATATATAAGGAGGTAAAAATAATACACCTGCAAAGAAGTTGGGCTAATATGTATTAATCCCTCTGGATAATTACTATATTCGTGGGAACATTTTCACATGAGAAACAATGAGGGCATAATGCATTTATAAACAGTTATATGCAAATAGTATAATCTAGGTAGGATTGTTCTCAATGAGCCATAAGGATTCACGACTCCATAATCCATTGTATGGAAGATATGTAGAAACTGGCACAATAGATATGTGTTTCATGCAGCTAAAACAAATCTCATACACTTAAAACAAAATCCATAGATTCTGGCAAAACAAATTCCATAGATTCTGGCAGAGAAAAATACCTGAGCTAAAAGAAAGTCGGAGACTCTGAAAGTTGAGGCAATCAATTGGCTCATGAAGCTCATGAATTGCTCAAGCAGTTGTTTTACAAAATCTTCAAAAAAAAATGTATGAGAAAGTGTATTTAAATAGATATTTTAGCCCCGTATATGTACCTTTTAGTGGGAAATTAAAATTTATTAACACAAGTTACAACTGCACAGGGCTCTATGAGTCTATGGATTCATGAAATCCCGATTCCTCAACTTTGAAGGTGATGGGCGAATTGCAATTTGCAATGGAACAATGCATTGTGCTTGCCGTAACGGACTTAATTACAGTTACTGTATCAAATGAGTCGCCGCCGTCAAATCTTTCCAAATCCAAGCTGAGTGAAGGCCACTTGACTTCACGAATCACCTATGCTGCTATGCATAATGCCATCTGACAGATTTAATAGATTTCAATTTCCAAGTTCCAGCCGTCCAGCTGCCAGAGAAACGAAATCGCGGATTCCCGAATAAATACATCAATAAATGGGGGATTATTATTTGGCAGATTGAGATGACCACCACAGTGACCAGTTGGTGCTGGCATAAATTGATCTTGGCAGATTCACATTGCACAGTCTCTACGTACAATGGAAAATTATTTTGATGGGCAAATTAAAAACTCACCCTTCCTTTGAAATATTGAAATTAAATTAGCCCTTCATTGTGGACAAGTAAAAAGAAAATTTTAAATTTTTTTTGACGGGTAATTTTTTTTTTATACTTCTAGGACGGCTAAACCCCTTTGGAAGGGCTGGGACGGATTCAAATTTGACCGCTGCTCGCCATCTGCGGACCGCCGCAACCATTCGGCGAACGCCATTGCTTAACCTAAATATATGCAATGCTACTATTAATTGAATTTCTTATTTGCAAAATACGAGAATGCATAAAAAATGGAAAAGAAACTCGCCTTTTTGAAAGGTTGCTAGGGACCTTTTTTTCCAAAATATTGCATGATATTGTTAGTTATTACATTGTGGTAAGCAATCACGTTATTGCACAAATACTCCACAAGGAATAAGGGTGATACCAACACTTTTATGAAAGAGATGTAACATGGTGCAAAGACTTTGGTGGAAAAATATTGAGCAATTTTCTTTTTCAAAATATATATATATATATATATATATATATATATATATATATATATATAGTGTTTAGATTTTTTTTAAATAAAAAAATAAAAATAAAAGAGTCAAAATGGATAGGTCTCTATGTAACTAAACAAGTCCAAAATGTGTGTAAGAATTATGATGGTATATAGAAGCAACAAAGATGAGTACATGGGGTGTGTTTCGTCCAAAATGTGTGTAAGAATTATGATGGTATATAGAAGCAACAAAGATGAGTATATGGGGTGTGTTTCTTTGGAATGATTGAACAAATTTAAATGCAACTAAAGCTTTGGTCATTTAATGAAGTAGAAGTTCAAAGATATAGTAAGAAGATGAGCATAAAATGAAAAGCCACCACTTAAGAGTTTGGTAGTAGAGGCTATAAGGAGAATAGTAAAGCATGAGGCTTTTTCCATAAAGGGGCTAGATGGACTCACAATCACGAGGGAATATGAGTTAAATGGGCACTAGAATGCAAATGGAGCTAAATGAGGACAATGTATTAAAGGTGGATAGTTATCATTTGACAAGTGCATTAATGTAGCTTGGAATGGTGAGGTTGTTTGTTAGGATAGGGTGGAACCTACGGTAAATTCTAAGGCTGGAGAAAAGTAAAATGCAATGATTGCAAAGGGCGAGTCATGCCTAAATAACAATGTAGAGAATATACCTAAAGGGAGAACAACGAAGATGTGTGAAAAATGGATGGAATTGGCAATAACCTACACACATACAAACAAAACCCACAACGTATGATTGCTCAAAACTAAACACAAATTCCAAATACTATACATGGGTCCTTCATCGATGTGATAAATGCATTAGTATATTTTTGAAAATGTATCCTATGATGACATTGTAGGTGGTGTTTCTTAAATGATTTGCAACATACAACCCTAAGACTAGTGGAGACTTTAGAGTTTGGGGAATGAGGAGCTCCCAAAAAAGGCACTCGTGTGAGGGAGGCCATGTAATAATGAGTTTCCAAAGGAGGCACTCCCACAAAGGAGGCTAAAGAATGATGAATTCCAAAGGAGGCATTCCTGTGGAGTCCATAAAATGATGAGTTCTTAAAGGAGGAACTTCCATGAGGGAATCTAGGGAGCAACGAATTCCAAAGGAAACACTCTTGCGAAGGATGTTAGGTCACACATATGGGGGGTAACAAAAGAAACCAAAGCTAATGGGGATGATCCATGTATAGAGATGATGTTATCAATACGATTAGGCCACAGGGCTCATAATCATATGATATATGGGAGCATGATCAATGGAAGCATGAGTGTGAGTTCCTCCATCATTACTATCACAACCTCCACGCCCTTGGTGCCTATAGTGTGTGGTCTTCTTCTTACTTGCCTTTAGTGGCAATGGATTCCCAATGTGGCTTTGGAGGGGACCCCAATTTGGGATAAATGTGAAGAAAAGGAAAGGGCTAAGTCAACATGCAAGGAATGTGAATGTGTGTTTAAAGGAAAAATGTGCTCAAGTGGTGAACAATGTGGTTTGCAAGTGTCCTTTCCAATAGTAACAAAAAAATTGGTTTTGGTGACAACTAAAGAGGAAAAATAATTACACCCTTGATGACAATGTGAAGGTTCAAGCAAACAACGAATTAACTCTAGACATTTCCATTGTCTTAACTACTAGTGATGAAATCCATAAAAGAACATGAGTGAATGTATGATAGAAACAATTATAGTGGAGCATTATTGGGGCAAAGATTAAAGAGGACAACAACTACTATCTCAAGTGCCTCTATAATCCCACGAAAGCCACCCACTGATAAACCTAAAATCATGGCCAGTAGGATAACTCTTCATAGATGATAGACAAAGCTTTATTAGCTTCGAACAATTAATAGGTGACACGTAACACTATTAATATGGAAAATAAACTGAAATTTAGAATATGAAACACAATAAGTTAAACCAATCTATCCAATTTCACCATTAAACGTTCAATCATAAATATTTAGAATCCTAATTGCATGTTGAGAGGTTTATATAGTGTTTTGGATCTATTGTCACATAAACTTGTTTTTTTCTAATCACATTACAATAACACTATTCAACAATTTCAATGATGTGATCTATCATTTATAATTTCATCAAACATGATTAAATTTGTTCTACAAAATATTGGCTTGTCATTACCCATTTTCCTACATTCAAAAGTTTAGTATGCATATTATTTTATTTATATGGCTTATAAATAGATCCTAAAGCATGTTTGTTACCTTAAGTAATCACTAGCATAAAGTAATAATCATTAAGTAATAATCATTACATTTTCAAAAAAAATCTAGTGTTATTCACCCTAGACTTCATCATTGGATTAGTTTTTAGTAGTTACTAAAAGGGGTTTAATAAATGTATGTCTAATATTGGTTGTATTTTGTTGTAATAGTGTTGGCAAAGATATATGCTTTCTTCCACCATGAAAGAAATAAGTACTTATGATTATGTTTCCATTATTATGTTCGAGATATACAAGGATTGGTGGTATTACAAGTTAGATAGGCATGTGTGATTTTTTGTAATGTGGAATATTTTTATCATATCAACCAAGACGAAAGATTTGATACAATGTTTGAAATTTTCTTTTCATATACAATGATATCTATTTTTTTGTTTACATCATTTTAAGTCTTTCATAATGTTAAAAAAAACACTTTTAAAATGAATCTAAACCCTTATTAGTCCCTACCAAGCAGTAGGGACTATATAAATCATTCCAACCAAATACTATTATGTTTGTGTATTTCAAAGCATTATATCCAAAGTATTTTTAAATGAATTCTGCCTGGTCCAATCATGTCATTTGGAGCCTTATTTGGACTTAAACCAAGGTGAGACCATATTAAAATTAATAAATATGCCTATGGTGCAATGGCGTACACAACCTCAAATTTTTTAATCTAGAAATGCTTATCACCCCTACTAAACTTAAACTAACTCAACCCCTAGAGTTTGTTCTTTTATGTTACTGCATGGTATTTCCATACTCCCATGCATGGTCTCAAATGCATGGTATTTCCATACTCCACGTGCATACATAGAAAATCTTGCCATAAAAACTTGATTTTAAGTAAAACTCTCATTGTTTTCAAATGCATCAAACTTCAACATGACAACACAAAAAATTCTGCCAAACTCATGCGGAGTAGAGGATCCTTGCATACTGTATGACTACTAAGTTTTCTTTTGAATTAAGCTTTCATATCTATCTTTGTGCCTACATCCAGGTATTATTGTACACAGGTGCACGATCCTTTTCTCTAGGTTGTGCACTCTGTGCTATCATTTATATCATATTTTGCACTATCTTTGGTATCTCATTACAGGTTTTAAGAATAATTTATTGTACCTTTGAACTCCAAAATAATTGAGCTTTTATTAAGTAGTTTTGCATGTTTTGTTTAAGAATATCACAATTTGTTGAACAATTTCAAACATTGAAATATTCTAACATGGTGCTGGCTATGGGCACTTCAATAATGGTCTAAAATCGAGTGGAATGTTTCAGTCAACAGTCAACATTACCATATTATTACAAGATTAATGCTACTAATTTATTTTGAACATGATAAAATAAATAAGTGAAAAACCAATATAATTGTAGGAATTTTTATAATACGTATAATTATTTTTGTTATAAAAAACTTAAAAAAAACATTTGTATTCATTTATTATACAGATCATAAATTCTTTAAATTTTCTTAACAATATTAAGTTATACAATGTATAATATAATTATTTTTAAAATACAAACTTTTATGTTTAAAATCAAATGCCTAATATAATAATGATGCTAACATAATGGAATGTTCATACATTCTCTTTGTGACATGAATATGCATAATTAATTTGTAATTGTAATAATCGTGTGTACGGAGATAACTTTTTTCACCATAGGAAGATACTTTCACCAGCGAGAGTAGATAGTCTAATACCATGATATTATAATGAAAAATGTATTTTTTTTTGTTGGACATGTTCAAATGTCAACTTGAAGGCCTCTCAAAATGAGTGATATTGATTCTACTCTATCATCAACGTTTTTCATCATGGAATTTTTTTTAGCAATTTTCTTAATTAATGAAGCAAGTGGAAACTTGTTTAACGACACATTAATATAACATAATATGTGAAAGCTTATTCCATGGCTTTAGGAATAAGCCATTTTTGGGTTGGTAAAGTGGAGCTTTACCATGATCTGCACTTGAACTTGAGGCATTAGCTGAGAACATGCTGAGAGTAGGAGTAGTTTGTTTTGATTGTTCTCTTGTGAGCATATTAGCGAGGCAATTTAGATATCCTGGCTTATACACAATGTCAAAATCAAAATTGGTTAGCCAAATAAACCATTTCAAAATACGACTACTATTTTCTGCCTTCAGATTTTCATTTTTAAAAATACCAAGCATTATCTTCAAGTCTGTCCTAATAATAAATCTAACTAGCTTCAAGAATAAAATAAAATGCTGGACTGTTTTCTTAACAGCCAAGATTTCTTTGTGGCTAGATGGATAGTTAAGTTCTGCTGCTTTGAAAGATCCCGAACCATAGCCACACACATGTTCTTTGCCTTCTAGGTCTTCAAGAAGAACTCCACCCCAAGTGTGGGAAGAAGCATCTGTTTCAATAATTAGCTGAGCCAATCCCTGAGGTAAAGAAAGAGGAGGCAGATCTAAAACTTTGGCTTTAATATGCTGGACTGCCAAGGTCATCTCTTGTGACCATTTCACATGATTCTTCTTTAACCTTTGCTGAAGAAGATGTATATTAGTAGCTTGTCCTTTGTAAAAAGGTCTCATGTAATTGAGACTTCCTAGAAATCTCTGCAACTGGGTTTTGTCAAGAATTTGGTCTGGGAAATGACTAAAGACGCTTAGGACATGTTTTTGTAGAATGAATTGTCCTCTTTGTATCTTAAACCCAAGAAATTCCATTTCAGTCTTTCTTATTTCCATCTTACTCTGAGACAGAACTAATCCATGTTTAAAGACCAAATCATAAAATATCTGCAAATGTTTTAGATGCTCCTGTAGGTTTTTAGAGCAGATTAGAATATCATCAATAAAAACAAGTGCCCATTGTTTCTCTCTAAATATGTCTTCCATGTGCTTCTGAAATTCTGATGGGGCGTTGTTGATCCCGAATGGTAAAACTTTCCATTGATACTGGCCATGTGGAACTACAAATGATGTTTTAAAATGGTCTTTTACCTCAATTCCAATTTGATAGAATCCTGATTTTAAATCAAACTTACTGAAGATTGTACAACCAGTAATTCTTTGCAGAAGGCTAGCTTTATCAGGTAGAGGGTACCGAACTTTTTGTAATACAGCATTTAGAGGCTTGTAATTTACAACGAGCCTCGGCTTTCCTCGCTTAATTTCAAAATGTTTATTCACCACAAAGGCACGACAAGCCCAAGGGCTCTTGGATGGTTCAATCAATCCTTTAGCTAGAAGTTCCTTGATTTATAAGGCACATAATTCCCTTTCTGAGGGAGACATAAGACGAGCAGACGACTTCATTGGTTTAATCTTTTGAAGTGGATCAAACGGCGGGGAAACAAAATATTTTTCTCTGGTTCAGAAAGCATTTGGGCTTTTTGAGCAGCAATCTTTGACTAATTTTGTAGTAATGTCTGCAAGGGATTTTTCCCCATGGATATCTGAAAAATCTATACAACGATCCATCTTTAGAAGTTGAACAGGGTTAGATTTTTGCATAGACTTTTGTACAAGGGATTTGCACTTTGGGACAGAGTTAAATGAAATAGGAAGTTCTATTGTACAATTATTAATGACACATGAGAATATCATTTTCTTGGTATCTAGAGAAATTGGACTAAGTCTAGACATGAATTATGAACCGAGGATACAGTCCTCGTTTATGTCATCTAGTCTGTACAGGGTTAAGGAGTCATTTGTTCCTTTGAGCTTTATTGGGAAATTCTCATCTTTTGCTACCAGGGGGACAGGCGTTCCTTTAATGGCTGACCCACGATCTGAAGTATTTTCCCAATAGAATGCGGGAAGAGCTGAACCTTTTGCTAGGTTCACCTGACATCCTGAATCAAGCATACAGTCTAGAAAAATATGGTTTGAACTCACTCGGGCGAAACTGGATACGCACAAATATTTTAGGACCTGTAAGTATTCCCAAACTAGGATCAGGAGATCGTTCTTTCTTTTCTGGACTCTCCATAGCTTGTTCATAGTGCTTGATCAATCATGTATGATTTTAATTATGTTTTTCAAATCTTTAATCTCCGTTACTAAGATTTTAAGCTGCTGCTGTTTTTCAAATCTTCAATCTTACGTTATTCCCTACAGAACTAAAGAATCAGATTGTAGGATGTCCATGTCAAATTTCCATCTCCTATGTCTGCATACCATAGAGGACCGTCTTTTTCTTCATTGCGGTCTATCCAAAGCTCTCCGTAACCTTTTAGTTTTTCTTGGGCATTTTCAAAATTTCGGTAAGCATTCTTCTCCCATCATTCCATTATCTCCAATTTTAATGGAGAGGCCTGAATTTGCTTGATAAGGGTAAGGTCCAAATACCTTTCAGCTTCTTGCCTTGATGCATAATCAAGAGGTTGTCTTCATTATGCTTTTGTGAGTGATTCATCCCTAAAAAGCACTTGTTTTTATAGTACAATGGGCACTTGTTTTTAGTACTTTGTACTAAAAAGTATAGTACAAAGCGGAGCAGCATCGGCCCGCGGCGGTCTACAAAGGTCCACCACGACTTTCACTTTAGTCATAAGGGTCTCTTCCTTGTAAGCAAATGCAGACTTCACGTCCATCAAAGTCTATTCCTCCACAAGGACAGTCCCATCCTGCAACATCTGAGTCATAATCTTGGAATTCATCTATATTTGGCGGGTCATCTTCAAACTGAGCTGGCAGGTACAAGAAATGACTGAAACATCTATCGAAGAGACTTTATTCTGGGTAGCAGACTTGTACTGCCACCAATTTAGCTTATAAACATCGGACGGAAGAATTTTAGGTAACTGCCAATCCCGGGAAGGATTGAAATCTTGTATGTGAGTTAATGTAAATATTTCTTGCCCCCTTACTAAACAATACCAAGACGAATTTCTAGGCATGCAAATGTGAGGAAAATGACTCCAACGTGAAGGATGAACACATAGGAAGCTTCAGCTGCATGCAGGAAGCCCACGTGAAGGAGAATGGGTGAGAAAAAAGGAAGTAATGGGTGAGTAATGGCTTGTGCATGCCTTCCCAAGCATTTACTTGCCCCACAAGTCAGAAAAATGTTTTCCAAAATATGATGAGTTCCTCAATTCGAATTTCTGACTACCATACTCTTCCCCATCCACATGCATTAACTAACTCAACCATTTTTGGAAGAATTAAATGATTGGGTGAATGAGACAAGAAAGGTAGTTGACTATTCCATTGGTTCTCCCTTTGACATTTGGTTTTTCCCCATTGGCCCAAAGGTTTAAATAATTTCCCTCCCTATTCCTTAGGAAAATCGTGCCCCCGTCTCTTTTAATGTTGCATAGACATAGCTGGTTGTGGGTATTTTAATTAAAATGCATATTTACATCATGCCAAAAATTATAATCTGTCGGATAGCATGATATACCATTGGCAACAATTTTACTAGCCGAAACATCAAATATTAAATCGATGGTGGGGCTTTTGCCTTTAGCTCCACACCACGATTAATTACAATATATATATCATATACATTTTAATACAAACAGGGTCAAAACCGGGGTGTTACAAAGTGTAGTACGAAGAAACATCTACCGTAAGGAAATTCCTAGCATTAGACGTATTAAATGCATTGATATAGAAATTCCTAGCACTAGACATAATAAATGCATTGATATATTATTGTGGCCATCCATTGAACATTGATCACATTACCTTATCTTATGTGTTCATGTACTTATTAGTCCCTTCCTTCAGGCTCGCAGGGACTTTATGAATCAACTTGTCATTATTTCTATTAATCTACACAAAAACAAAAGAGTATTTAACCAAACTTTTCCAAACATATTATTTTTCGGCTTTATCTTGACTAATGACAATGATCAAGCCCTTACATCAAGCAATAGGATTTTTTGTGGTATTATTTGGCTTCATCCCAAGGAAAGGGATGAGGCAAAAGGGATTTTTGAGCTTCTATCATATGTTTGAAGACGGTAGATATTAGATATTAACATACTTTTAAGCAAGGCTAGATATTACTCTAGCATTAATACTAGATATTACTCTAGCATTAATAAGTAAACATAAAATGTTGGCTTTACATTAAGTCACTTATGTAAACAAAAATTAGCACATTGCTTAGAAATGTTGCTTCATACAATGAAATCTTTAGTCAGTTATGTCACATGCACATGGACACATGTAGATCAAAGCTTCGAACCAACAAACTATATTTCGTAGAAAATTATATATTGTAGCTTCGAATAAGATCTTTAGAAATAAAGCTCGTAGCAAGCTCGAACCGTGATCAACATCTACCAAAATTGTTATGCCTGCTAGAACTTCGTTTCTCCTACCTACAGACTACATCTACATCTATGACAGATTCCTACTTTCTACCAGCCTTGTTGACCTTCTCCCTAAGCATAGGGTTTGGGCTTATCCTTCGTCGGTGTCTGATCATTATCTGGTTATTCTTGAATGAAAGGAGGACTCTGCTTCCTATCCTTTACCTTTCAAGTTTAACCATTCCTGGTTGTCCAATGAAGACTTTATCAATATGGTTAAGGCAGCATGGCCTCTTCTCTCCCAAGGGTCTTCCACTTCTGGGATGGAGGATTTCTCGCTGAAACTTCATCTCTTGAAAGAGAAAGTAAAATCCTAGACTTATGATAAGACCCTGGAGATGAAAGATAAGAGTATTCACATTGAGGAAGAAATTAATATTATCCTAAATTCTTCTTCCACGGGTCTTTTCAGCCTTCAGGTAAACAACAGGCTTCGGTCTCTCCGTGAAGAGTTAAAAAAACTGAGGGATCATGAGCTTCAATCTGCCAGACTTCAAAGCAGGATGATTTGGGATTCACTGGGTGATGCCAATACCAAATTCTTTCACTCAGTGGCATCTGCTAGGAAAAATCAAAATGCCATTTGGGGATTAGAAGATGAAGCAGGTAATTTGGTGGAGCATGATCAAGGTTTAAAGGACTTGGGTGTCAGGTATTTCAAGCAGATCTTTAGTGACGATAATCATACCACTATTGAAGCTCAGTTGAAAGTTATTCCACTATTCCCCTCCTTTATTCAATGGGAGGAGAGGGTTTCTTTCACTTCCCAGATCTCCTTAGAGGAAGTGGATCAGGCATTAAAATCCTTCAAGAAAGATAAATCCCCTGGTCCTGATGGTTGGCCAGTGGAATTTTTTCTGGCATTTTTCGATCTTTTGGGGAATGAACTTGTAACTTGGTGGAAATATCTAGGCAAGAAGGCAGAGTTATCCCTTCTTTGAACTCCACTTTCATTGCTCTCATTCCCAAAAAGGATAAGCCCCTCTCCTTCACTGACTTTAGACCTATATCGCTATGCAATCTGGTTTACAATCTGATATCAAAGGTTGCTGCTCAACGCCTTAAGCCTTATTTAGACAAGTTTATCTCACCTTGGCAATTTGGGTTCTTAAAAAACTGACAGATATCTGAACCTCTGGCCATTACTTAGAAAGTCCTCCATACTGTCAAAACCAAAGACAAGAGCGCCCTTATACTCAAGCTGGATCTAACTAAAGCTTTTGATAGAGTGAATTGGTCCTACCTTAGACTTATCCTTCTTCAAATTGGAGTGCCCCTGGTGGGGGTTAACTAGATTTTGGGTTGTTTGTCCTCGACAAACTTTGTTCTACTTATTAATGGATCTCCTTCTAGTTTTTTAACTGCCTCCCGTGGTATCAGGCAGGGGTGCCCACTATCTCCATTACTATTTATTCTCGTTATTGAAGGGCTCAGCCTCTTAATAGATGATGCACGTAGAAATGGAAAGATCAAGGGCATTAAGATTTCTCATCAACTCTCTCTCACTCACCTTCTCTTTGTAGATGATGTGATTATGTTCGGCTTCGGTACTTGTGAGGAATGGGTTGCATTTAAAGTTATACTTGAGACCTTCTGTGATGCTTCGGGTATGTGCATTAATATGGATAAGTCTAGTTTCCTGTTCAACAATGTTGATGATGGGATTCTGAACAGGATCACTCGCTCTCTCTCCTACAAATTAGAGCATATATCTTCAGGTTTTAATTATCTTGGCTATTATTTAAAACCCCTGAGATATCTGGTTAAAGATTGGTTCTGGCTTATCAAAAAATTTGAAAGAAGGATACAACACTGGACATATCGACTTCTCTCCATGGGGGGGAGACTTGTCCTGATAAAATTTGTCCTTACCAGTCTGTCGGTGTACTGGATGGCTTTGGTTCCAGTCCCTAAGTCTATTCTTGAAAAGCTTAGAAGTTTGATTTTTTCCTTTCTGCGGGGCTCATCGGTGGATAGAAAAAAGTTCCATCTTGTAGATTGGCTGTTATTATCCAAACCTACAGCTCTTCGAGGATGGGGCATTAAACATTTGGGATGGTTTAGTATTTCCTTGCGCCTCAAGAGTATTTGGTTTTCCCTTAGCGGGAATGGCATTTGGTTCAATATTTTATTAGTTAAATATTTGAAAAATCTGACTGTTGTGTCCTGGATACGTAGCAAAGCTTTCTCGGTTAGGGGTGTATCTGTGATCTAGAAGGGGTCTATTCATACTTTATCTTGGCTCGGCAGAGGATTAACTTGGCATGCTGGAAATGGGGAGTTTATAAAGGTGGGCTTGGATCCGATTGTAGGCATGGGATCACCATACTCCCTCCCTAAAAATCTACGGGATTATTTGGAGGACTATGGTATTTTATCGCTGGATCAAGCACGAAACTACTCTCCCAATGCTCGGTCTTATTGGCTCACTGCTGATGATTTGGATTTGGGAGGAGATTGGAAACTCATTTGGAACTCTTATATATCTGGGCTCGAGTATGGCAGAATTAGGCTCAAGCCCCATGTAGACTCATTATTATGGTCTTTTCAAAATTATGCAGGGACACTCACTACGGCCCTCGCTTATGACTGCATCTCTCATCATCTACTGGATCTTTCTTCGGACTTGTCCTATGTACTGCATCTTCTCTGAAAGATTAACATACCTGCAAAAATTAAATGTTTCATCTGGCTTCTAATTGTGAATAAAGTATTAACCTGGGACAAGCTTATTTGCCATGGTTTTCAGGGCCCAAGCATTTGCTTTCTCTGCAGAAAGGGTGAAGATGTGATACATCACTTGTTTATTGACTGCCCATTTACTAAGAGAGCCTTCGAAGTATTTCATTGACATTATGGCATTCGATCTTTTTTTAAAGGAATTGTTAGGTCGTTCCTTGAACAATGGTTCAAATCCTTTTCAGCGGACTCAACATTTATATACTTACCCCTTTTCCTTTTCTGGAATATCTGGAAACTTAGGAATGGTTGTGTTTTTTAGGGCAAGCAGCCCACTGTTTATGCCATCTTTCTTCAGACTGAAGCACTTATGCACCTATACACTATCCCTAAAAAGAAGAAAAAATTAAGAAGCATCGGTATGCCTCCTCAGATCATCTACCCTTGTGGTTTTTTTGACGGTGCGGCTGCTGGGAACATTGGGGGTGCAGGGTTTGTGATTCATTTGAGTGGCTCACATTGTATGAACTTTTCTCTGGGCTGTGGCAGTAGTACTAATACAAGATTATAACTACTGGCTCTCTGGGCTCTTCTTGCAATGACTAAACATATGGGGATTCCTCTGCTCACTATTTTTGGTGATTCCCTTGTCATCATCTCATGGGAAAACATGATCTACTCTCTTAACTTACCACATCTGAGTCACTAGTGTGAGGACATTCGATATTTGCTGCAATCTTTTCCAGATGTGACCATGAAGCACATTTATCATGAGCATAACCGGATGGCTGACAGTCTCTCAAAAAAGGCTCTTTCTCTTGATTCTGGGTTTGGAAATTTCATGGAATCTGTGAATGGCATGATCATTGATCATGGTAACTTTCAGCTTTTTTAAGCTTTGTACTGGGTATTAGCCCATTCTATTCTGCACAAATTATTGTTTATATTTGCTCTTGTAGCCTAGCTGACACTGAAGAGACTCTTAGTGTTCTTATTATGCTCTGGACTAGTTTTGCTTCATGGTCATATTTGATCCTGATTTATTGCAGAATTTTCTCCTACCTCTAGTAATTAGACTACACCTACCTCTAGTAATTAAAAGTTAATTCTAGTATTTTCTGCATGACTTTCTACATCTTTCTCTTCCTACATCCTACATTATTTTATCTCTACATAAATGAGCTACATTATTTGATCTCTACATAAATGAGTTAAAGCAACATCATAGAGCAACTACTAGGCAAAATTTGTTTTCCCGTGAGTGTTGTGTACACCACCTCCCTTGTACGCGGTGGCATCCAATAATGTTTAAATTATTAATAATTCCCACTTGTACGCCATGCTATCCATTAAAGTCAAAACCATTATATTAATAACATGAAACTAAGTAGCTAATTATTTTAAAAATTATATCTTTAATGTTCTATTTTAGTTAATTCATCTTGGTTTTCGTATCCATTAATATTGAGCTATTAATAAAATGAAATTGAGGATTTAATTAATTTAAATGTTTCAATCAGAAATGTTGAACTATTAATTATTTTAGAATTTTATTTAACTAATTTTGGTCATATGCATTTTACTTGAATTCATCTTGATTTTCGTTTTGTGAGCCTCTCACGTCAAATCGTTTTGTGAGCCTCTCACGTCAAACCGAGCGGGAGGCTTCCAAAAATAGGCGTATGCCGCTAAGAGTGGCCAACACACGGTATTCTTTAGTAAAAGGCGAAAGAATAGTTCGCTTTGTGTGGACTACACGGCTCCGTTGTCCATGGAGTTTATTCTCCACATATTTATTGTTGCCTCCTCGTCTATTCTGAGCAGCACAATGAATGTGGGATGCACTAACGCAGTAACACGTGACATTCTTCATATCCACTCAATAGCAACATTTCTATATCGGGCAAAATGGATGTTTTTGGCAATAACTTGCACAAATACAAACTAAACTCATGGCCTATGAGTGCTCAAAACTAAACACAATGTCCAAATACTATACATGGGTTTTTCATCTATGTGACAAAGGAATTAGAATATGATTGAAAAGGTATCCCATGATGTATCCCAGGTGGTGTTGCTCAAATCATGAATAACATACAACCCCAAGATTAGGGAGACTTTAGAATTTTGGGAACAAGGAACTCCCAAAGGAGGCACTCGTGTCAGCGAGGCCATGTAATTATGAGTTCCCAGAGGAGGCTAGGGAATAAATAATTTTAAAGGAGGCATTCCTGTGAAGGAATTCATAGAATGATGAGTTCTCAAAGGAGGCACTCCTGTAAAAGAGGTCAAGCAACGATGATTTCTTGAAAGGAGGCACTTCCATGAGGGAAGCTAGTGAGTAATGAGTTTCAAAGGAAACACTCTTGTGAAGGACACCAGGGCATCCATATGGAGGGTAACCAAAGAGAACAAAGCTAATGGGGATAATCCATGTGTAGAGTTGATGTTATCCTATTCGGTTAGTGCGATTAGGCCATGGGCTCTTCATCATATTGTGTATGGGAGCATAATCAATGCAAGTATGAGTGGGATATTTCTAACCTGGTTTGAGAATGGTTCTAGGGAAAATTATGAGTGCCTCCATCATTATTATCACAACCCCCATGCCCTTGATGCATATAGTGTGCACTCTTCTTCTTACTTTCCTTTAGTGGTAATGGATTGACAGCGTGGCTTTGGTGGCACCCTAATTTTGGCTAAATTTTGAAGAAAAGGAAAGGGATAAGTTAAAATGCAAGGAAGGCGAATGTGTTTCTAAAGTAAAAATACACTCAAGTGGTGAACAATGTGGTTTGAAAGTGTGCTTTCCAATAGTGACCAAAATTTGGTTTTGGTGACAAGTTTTCATGACAGTCACAAGAGGAAAAAAAACCACACCCTTAATGACATTATCAAGGTTCAAGAAAACAACAAATTAGTAACTAGACTTTCCAATTGGCTCGATTGTCGGTGATGAAATCCATCAAAGAACACGAGTGAAGGTATTATAGAAACAATTATGGTGGAATGTTCTTGGGGGCAAAGATTCAAGAGGACAACAACTACTATCTTAAGTGCATCTACAATACCATGAAAGCCACCCACCGATAAACCTAAAATGTTTTCCATTAGGATACCTCTTTGTATATGATTGACAAAGATTTATTAGCTTTCAAGAGGAGACACATAACTTGAAAGAAAAAACTATTAATATGGAAAAGAAAATGGAATTGAGGATATGAAACACAATAAGTTAGACCAATTTATCTAATTTTGTCATTAAACATTTAATCATAAACATTTAAATCCTAATTGCATGTTGAGAGGTTATATAATGTTTTGATCTCTATAGTCTCATGAACTTGGATTTTCATAATCACATTAACATAACATTATTCAACAATTTCAATGATATGATCTTTCATGTTAGTTTCATAAAAAGATGGTTAGATTTTTTACCCCTTCATTATGTGACTTGTGTACAAAAATTTGGCTTGTCATTGCATATTTTCCTACTTTCAAAAGTTTAGTATGCAAACTTTTATCTAAATGGATTGTAGATAGACCCTAAAGTAGGTTGGAGGTTGGATTCATTGTTATCTTAAGTAATCTTACTCACAAAAGTTATAATCATTAGATTTAAAAAAATCCTAAAAATTGTAGTGTTATTCACTTGGACTTCATCTTTGCGTTATTTTTTGGTAGATGCTAAAAGGGGTTGTGATAATTGTGTCTAATATTGGTTGTATTTTGTTAGGAAAATATATAAGCTTTTTCCCAACATTAAAGAAACAAGTATCTATGATTATGTTTCCATTATTATGTCTAAGCTCTATAGGGATAGTGGTATTATAAGTTAAATAGGGACAAGGATGACGGTATTACAAGTTTAATAGGTATATGCGGTTTCTTTTAATGTGGAAGATGTTATCATATCAATTAGTTCCAAATATTTGATATAATGTTGGATTTTTTTCTATATAATGATATCTACTCATATGTTTAATCACTTTAAGTCACTCATGATGTAATAAAAGACTTTTCAAAATGGACTAGAACCCTTATTCAAATATGGTGCTAAGAAAGTGTAGATATGAAGAATCATCTACCTCAAGGAAATCCTATTTCAATTCTTGGCACTATAAATATTAAATACATTAGAAATATTAAATCCATCGATCATTGTGGTCATTTATTGGACATTAATCTAATTATCTTAGTTTATGTGTGGATGTGCTCATTTGAATATGCTTTGAAATAGAGGGACTTCATATTGTCGGTAAAGGTTCCACTACCACTATATTGTAATATTCTTAAATGTTTGTTGATTGAACAAGCATTTGCATTGTAATTATTTGATGGTGTGATTCCTTATAGTCTATTTCATTTTTTGTTAATTATATTTATTTTATTATAGTGTGTGTGTGTTTAGGCCATTTGATAAGTTAGGAAAATGACTTTTGAGTATTGAATGCATGCTTAGAAAGTCGACCATTCAAGGGTTAGTATTTTACATGATGGTGGTTGGTGATGTGATGTAGATTACATGAGACAATACATTCATAGTTTCAAATATGCAGAGCTAGAAGAAAATTTACTTTCTTATGGATATAAGAAATTATGGAATTCATCTTAATGGTCGTAAGATTTGGGAATCAAGACTATTCATAGATATTGTGATATACTTAGACCTAGAACCTCAAAGAAAATAAAGAAAAACACAAGAGAGAATAGATAAATCCAAAAATAGTTCCCTTGTATAAAAGATATCTAGAATAGAGAGTTATTTCACTCACCTTTTCAAGGGGGAAACCTCCAAGAGCAAAGCTCCAAATATAATCACAATACTTGACTCTACATTTGTAATATACCTAGACCCATAAATTCAGAGAAAATATAGAAAAACACAATAAAGAATATATAAAATATATAGTTATGTTCACTTACCTCTTCAAGGGGGCAACCTCCAAGAGAAAAGCTCCAAATACAATGACAATTCTTCACTAAAAATCAAATATCTTACTACTCTATATATAGTTCTTAAATAGCCAATGTCCTAACTACTTGCGGTCCTACTATTAATAAGGGCCAACCACCTAGGGCTTGTATTTAATAAATAAGGACCTTTTACATTAAGGCACTACCCACTTACTAACTTATAGGCCTTATGGCCTTATACATTGATAAATTAGGGGGGTTAGGGTAGGACCCTAACAGGAGCCCCCCCTTCAAAAGCAGCCTTGTAAAAGGGTTGGCAGTTCCCAAGTAGCATCTTCTAGCCACCATATCCTTCCACTAGGGTATAACTTCCTTGATTATGCATTTGTGTAGGTGATGCTCGTGTGTGGCCAAATGGACATGGGATGAGGCCAAATTGAGCCTTTTGCATTGAGTTCTTGTAGTGGAGTTTGAACTCCACAATTCTAACCCACACCCTTCTTCAAATAAATCACATGAAATACTAGGTAGATATTGGAGTGTACTTTGAGTGCTAAGTTGTAATCTACGAGACCCATGCCTTGAATAATCTTATATGGGTCGTAAAAATTTTGTGAAAGGTTTTTGGATAGTTGGTAACTGTTGGATATTTCCTTTAGTTGCTTGATGAGAAGGGATGTAGTAACATTGGTGAGCCATTATTGTTGTGTTTTTTCTACCTATTCGTACCAAAGAAAATAAGTCAAAGAGGGAACTCTCTTCCTCATATTTCCTTGATAAAGCATCTACCACAACATTACATTTTTCCTTTTTGTAGATGATCTTGTAATCATATCCAAGCATCTTTACGACCCATTTGTGTTGCTTTGGGGATGACAACATTTGTTCCAAAAAATAGTTAACATTGTGGTGATTTATTTGGAAACGCTTCCCAAGGAGATACTATCACCATGTGTTGACTACATGTTGGATGGGAAACATTTCTTCCTTGTAGGTAAACTTGTCCAAAGGTCTGTCATCCCAATTCTTACTAGTGAATGCTAAGGGTACTACATATTGCATTAAGATTGCACCCAAACATTTTCTATAAGCACCACATTCCAATACAAAGATATTACTGAAATCAGGCATGCCTAAGACTAGAGTGGTGCATATGACATGCTTTAAAATTGCAAAGGACTTTTTTGTTGCTTCATTCCATGCAAAGATATAAAAATTAGGAAACATGTGACCATTCCCTTCTTGTTGTAAAACCATGTTAACTGAGATGAATATGGGTTACTGCTAGGACGACTAACTTCCACCTCCAATGGTTTCTTTGTGATATTTCCAATTTCACTATTTTGTGCAATTGGATGCCTATGCATATATACGTTTAGTGGTGGACCTACTAGAATGAAGGGTATATAATGATCATGCTCACCTCTATATGGGTGTTATCCCTTTGGTATCTAAAATATATCTTAATGTTTGTCCAAAGCATTTTGTAAGTCAAGATGGACTTTTGGTGTGGTGTTGTCCAGAGCATTTTGTAAGTCAAGATGGACTTTTGGTGTGGTGTTGTCCAAAGCATTTTGTAAGTCAAGATGGACTTTTGGTGTGGTGTTGTACAAAGCATGTATGGCATGGAACTAAGTAATAATTCCAGAGTGGACTTTCTTCAATGATTTTTCCATCTAATGAGAACTTATGATTTCAGTGGATCTTGTTTGGATGTAAGTTTTAAACTTGTGAAGTGAAATCATGCATAGAGGTTCTTAATAAAATTAAAGATTAAACAGTGGCACGCACACAATACACAGAGATTAACCATGGATCCCTTAATTGAAAAAACAACAAAACTTAAAACCACACTTATATATTTCTCATTGTATTTTTCTTAACCGTTCATAATACAATATTTAGATACTCCAAAACATAGAAAACACTAATATGTTAACCCAAATTAGATAGACCCGAATCACTTAATCGAGATTAATTACATATTTTTCAAGAAAAGAACTTTTTTTTAGGGGGGGGGTGGCAGGGGTGTTGCCCATAAATTTACTTCGTGGAGCAAGCCCCCTCCCCCCCCCAATCCCTGAGCTTGCACCATATGCACAGCTAACATATACAACAAAAAACTAGATGAAGAGGGATTGTAAGGTGACACAACCCACATGCAAAGAATATAATGCATAACACACGTTCTCCCACTTGTTTTCTTTATAGAATAGTGGACCATGCACTGATATGGTTATAATTATGGGGAAACTATGCCCGTAGATTCTCTACGCCAAGAAAACTTCATCAATGAGTCTGCAACATTCTTCAAGGTGACAACATTTTCTAGCAACACCTTCTTACCTTCAATCATATCTCTCACGAAGTGGTACTGCACATCCATATGCTTCGCTTTTTAATAATAAGAAAGGTTCTTTTCCAAGAAGATTACATGTTGGTTTTCACAAGATAACCTTACAGTTTTCTATATAAACCTAATGCCTAAACACAATCTTTGCAACTATACATTGTCTTTACTTGCATGAATGGTTGCCATGTATTCAACTTCTATAATTGAGACTGCAGCTATGATCTGTCTCTTGATCATCTAATTGATAGCTCATCCAAATAGGTTAACCACATAACCACTTGTAGATATGTTACAACCAATATCTGGAGTCCAATTTGCATTAATAAATCCCTGTGCATTTATTCCTATTTGCATTCCATGTCTTTTGTGGTAGTAGATTGCATAATCTATGGTGCCACACAAATACCTAAATACCCTCTTTATAACTATCCAATTATTCTTCCATATTTATATGTGTTTGCTCAAAAATCCCACTACATGGGCAATGTCTATTTTGGTACATACCATTTCATACATCAAACTCTGAATAACACTAGCAATGGGGAACTTATGACATGTCTTCTTCCTCTTCAAGTGTCTTGGGACATCGATCTGAATATAACTTTATACCTATAGGAATAGGGACCTTGATCAATTTACTTTCAAACATGCTAAACCTTTGCAATATCATCTAAACATGTTTTCTTTGATTCAACCAAAGTTTCATGTTTGCATGATCTCATTTAATCTCCATTACCAATATGAAGTTAGTAGCACTAAGATCCTTCGTGTTAAATTTTGAGGATAATTGTGATTTCACCTCCTTTATGGCATTCATGTTGTTCCCATCAGCAACATGTCATCAAGATACAATATTATATGAATGAAGTGATCACAAACCTGGTTGGAATAAACACATTTATCAACCTTGCTTCTCACAAACCCCAATCCAAGGATGTACATGTCGAAGATTTGTTACTACATCCTTGGAGATTTTTTTAGACCATAAAGGGACTTCTTCAGCTTGCAGAAAAACTCTTTGCTTCCCCTTACTATAAAACCTTTTGGTCATTTCATGTAGATTTGTTATTTAAGATCCCCATGTATATATGCACTTTTTTGCACTATAGCCCGCGTATATACACACCTTTTTGCACTAAAACACATATGACCCATTTAATACATGCCTAAGTGCACTACAAGGCATGTATATATGCACATGTTTGCATTGCACTTGAAATTTGAACTAAAATTTAACTTGTTTTTTATAGTATGGTGATTGAATGGAGAGAGAGGGAGCATGAGTACATTGATAACCAAGTCCTTGAAAACCCCATAGTGATGAAAGTGCTTCAAAATTATGGATTGGTTTAAGTTCTTTTAGGCGAACAATATGTGTTCAAAAATGCTTGTTGAAGCTGTTGATAAGGTATTAGGATCTCGAGGCCAATGCCTTTATGTTATATGGCCAGCCTCTCAAATAGAGGTTGAATATATTTAATTTTTTACCAAACTCTCTCGTCAAGGAGAGGTACAGAGCTTCAAAGCTCGTAATATTGGAGGGATGACCATAGATGAGTATGAGGTAGTATACTACATAGTTGGGACCCAAAAGATAGGGGCACATGTGCCAATAAGAGACATTGAGGATCTGAACCTTGATATTATAGCTACGACCATCAGTTGTGTCATTAGATACCTGCTTATATACCTGGTACATAGCTAAGGAGCAACAAAAAAACATATTATAATGCATGGGATCAACCGTAGTGCACTAGGACTCTAGGCCATAGTTGTTTTATGTAGTGAAATGCCTGCAACCTATTGTATATGATTAGAGTATTGCACTATTGGTGTAATACCCCCATGAAATTACTTTTATTTTTCATATTTTGAAAATGATTTTTATTATGTAATGAGTTATGAAACTCAAAAACTCAAATGACATTTGCACAACAAACCATTTTTTTATTATTAAATTGTTATATACAAGGAAATGACACTTGGAAAATTCAGCTACATGAGGGGACACCACCATGGCACAAAGGAACATGTGTAAGCAAGCTAGAGTGATCTTTACCAATCAAATCCAATCTAAAACTCAAAAACCAAACAAGATCCAAAATCATAGGGATTTAAGGATTGATTGGGATGGCATACGACCTGGGAAAAAGTTATATATATGAGTGCATTGGAATAGCACGAGACGTCGTGTTGTGCATGGGGACAATGATGCCGAGTGCATGTGTTGAGTGTTTTTCTATTTTATAATTCCATCATTAGACTCGTTACAGACTCGAGGAGAGAGTGTTGCAAGGAAGTTACTTGTTGTTCTAGTGCATGGTGGTGATCCAACTCGGGGGTGGAGTGGAGCAAACAGTTTAGTTGATGTCTCCTATGGTTGGGAGGAGTTGATTCTCCAAGTAGTATTTTTTGTCGTCATTGCTTCCATGTAAGTATCTTTGTAATTTGTATTTGGTTGTTGTGCATTGTTTGAATTCATATAAGTGATCCGAAGACGTCTTATGGTTAATTTTTCTTTCCATTATCCCATAACTTGATGTATGTGTTTTTCGTGTCGTAGTTTAAAGGTAGCATTTTTAACAATTAAACTTTGCATTCGAGTATTTGAACAAACAAATAGATGAATCAAAACCACTGGTGCTGAAGCCTATCTTTCAGCTTAATTGGTTAGTTTTTCATGCACTTATACTCTGTCATTTTTATAGACTCTTGAAAGGATTTAAAATTCCCTTTGTTCGATCTGATTTGAGGATAGTCACAACCGAATCTAATAATCTGTATCTAAGTATTTCTCGAACATTTATGAAATGGATAATGGTTAGGTAATGATTGTTTTTTTATGAAGTAAATTGTTTTTAAATTGGATTGTGGGGGTTGTTTTTAGTATCTATTATGATTGACATTTTGGGGACGTTACATTGTGGTATCAGAGCCAAGTTATGACACTTGGCCCTATGGTGTCAATACACATATTTTTGAAAACTAACAAATGTGTAAATTTTTGTTCTTATTACTTGTATAGCAGACAATTGTTTTACTAAACTGCAGGAAGATATGGCTGGAAGATGATCCCCTACCCCACCTTCATGGGTTGAACCTAATAATGAGGATCCACCAAATAACAACATTGTTAATAAAAAATTATAAATTTTAAGACCGAACATGAAAAGGTACTAAAAAATCAAGAAGACTTAAATGAATCCCTACTCTATAAACTGAATGAGTTAACTAATGAAAAGAGAAAAAAGAAACGTAAACAAGAAAACTCATCCTCTGACTGTCCTTACTCTGACGGAAGCCATCTATCTAGTGAATCAGAGTATTCTAGTGATAGTTCTGAGGGCAGACATAGGAAGAAAAGAAAATATAAAGATGAGATAACAGAAGAATTCAAAAAAATAAAGCCTCCTACCTTTGAAGACGAAGTAAAAAATGGGAAGTAGCTAAGGCTTGGCTCTCTGGGATGAAGAAGTACTTTACTATGTACAATTATTCCAACTCCATGAAGGGCAAAATTGCCATCTTCAATCTAGTTAGAAAGGCTGAGATTTGGTGGCAAGACTTAAAAAGAGAAAAACGAATTAATGATAAGAAAGTAAGTAGGAACTGGTTTAAAAAGGAATTTAAAAGGGAATACCTCTTAGAATATTACTATGAAGGGAAAGATAAGGAGTTTTATGAGCTAAGACTGGGATCCATGTCCATGCATGACTTTAGTACTAAATTCTTATCCTGTTAAGATATATACCTTACCTAAATGAGGAAAAACCTAAAATACAAAGATTTATAGGTTGCTTGCCTAGATTTTATAAAGGCAAACTGGAATTTGATGAACCGCAAACTTTGTATGAATCAATGAGGAAGGGAAATCCAAGACTAAAAGTGAAAATCCTTATAATTTCAAGAGAAGAGATGGAAGTAGTTTTAAGAGAAGAGAGTTCAAACCTTTTAATAAACATAAAAGTTTCCAGAGAAATACCTTTAACAAACAACAAACAATAAGAACAGATTATAAACAACCTATGAGAACTGTTGAGCATACAGATATATTTTTTTAAGAAAAATGAAGAAATAAAAAGAGAACCCTTGCAGTGCTGGGGTTGTTGGGGGAGTCATTTCTATCAGGATTGTCCTCATAAAAAGGATAATCGAAATATTCACACGGTTCAAGAAGCAACCATAGTTGGAGAAGTTGCTCGGAACATACCGCAGATTAGCCTCACGTTGGACAATCATCAAGCGGATTACCAACCCTCCATGATCGAGGTAGATGGTAAGATCCTTGACAAACCTATTTCTATATTAATTGATTATGGATATACCCTAAGTTATACATCTCTGGAGTTGGTAGATTTCTGTAAAATGAGAAAGTATGATTTTGAACTATCGTGGTTAGTGCAATTAACCACCAGAACAAAAAGAAAAGTAACCAGTTTTATTTCTAGTTGTAAAGTTCATATGCAAGATTTGATTACAAAAGTAGATTTGAATGTTTTACCATTAGGATCTTACGATGTACTGAATTGGCATGGATTGGCTAGAAAAACATAAAGTTGTGCTAAATTGATTTGAGAAAACTTTTGATTGTATTTATGAAAATGGTGAAAGTAAAATGGTTAGAGGGATTCCAAAGAAGGTTCTTACTAGGAAAATATATGCCTTGCAATTGAAAAAGTGTGCTAGAAAAAGATGTAGGGTATTTTTGTACACATCACGAAAACAAATGATAAGGAAACAAAACCCAGCTTAGAGGATATTCCCTTCTTAAATGATTTTAAAGACGTATTTCCTGAAGAGATACCGGGACTACCTCTAAAGAGGGATATTGACTTTACCATTGAATTGGTACCTGGAGCAGTACTCACCTCGAAGACCCCTTATCGAATGAACACACCTGAGTTGGTAGAATTAAAATTACAAACAAGAATTAATAGATAAAGGATATATTAGACCGAGCGTGTCTCCATGGGGAGCACCTGTCTTGTTTGTTAAAAAGAAGGATGGCACATTGAGGCTCTGTGTTGATTACAAATAATTAAATAAAATGACAATTAAGAATAGATACCCTCTCCCCCGCATTGAGGACTTGTTTGACCAAGTACGGGGAGTGTCAGTATTCTCTAAAATCGACTTGAGGTTTGGGTACCATCAAGTAAGAATTATGGATGAGGATGTCCATACAACTGCTTTTAGAACAAGGTACAAGCATTACGAGTTCTTGGTCGTACCATTTGGCTTGACCAATGCCCCAGCTATGTTCATGTGTTTAATGAATTGTGTTCTTCGCAAATATTTAGATAAGTTTGTAATAATATTTATTGACGATATATTAATATACTCTAAAAATGAAGAAGAGCGTAAAGAAAATTTAAAATTAGTCTTGCAAACTTTAAGAGAACATAAACTTTATGCAAAGTTTAGCAAGTGTGAATTCTTTCAAGATAAAATTCAATACTTAGGTCATGTAATAAATAAGGAAGGTGTTTTAGTGGACCCAGATAAAATCAGGGCAATCAATGATTGGCCAGTTCCCAAGGATGTAACCAAGATTTGATTCTTTATGGGAATCACGAGTTACTATCGTAGGTTCATTGAGGGAGTCTCCAAAATTTCTTATCCCATAACTTCACTTCAAAAGAAAGGAACTAGATTCTTTTGGTCTAATAAATGTCAAGAAAGCTTTTAAAAAACTTAAGCACTTATTAACCACCACACCTATTCTAAGAATTGCAAATCCATACAAGGAATTTGTAGTGTGTACGAATGCATGCCTAGAAGGATTAGGTGGTCTGTTATTACAAGAGGATTATGTAATAAGTTATGAGTGAAGAAAACTTAAAATACACGAACGGAACTATGCAACACATGACTTGGAATTAGCTTGATATAATACATGCATTAAAGATGTGGAGACATTACTTAATAGGAAGAAAATTTACCTTAATGTCAGATAATGTAAGATTAAAATACTTATTTGATCAACAAAACTTGAACGATCGCCAAGCAAGGTGGCTAGCCTTTTTGAGCGAGTATGATTTTGAAATTAAACACATTAAAGGAAAAGAGAACAAAGTGGCACATGCTCCGAGTAGGAATGCCATTCCACATTGTTCAACAGCTTTCAACAATTATAAAACAAATCTCAAAGGTTTAATAAAAGAAGCAACTTAAAATGATGTAGAGTACTTAAATATTAAAGAACAATTGGAAACATATGATCAGGGAAGTGATTCAAATTACTCTATAAGTTCGGAAGACTTGTTAGTTTATAAAAATCGATTATACATCTAGATTTTGAAGAAGTTAAACAGTTAATTCTAAATGAACTACATAAGAAACCATATTCTGAACATCCGGGATACCAAAAGATGATAACTAAGTTAAGAAAAAGCTATTATTGGCCTAACATGAAGAATGATGCTGCAAATTACGTAGCTAGGTGTATCAAATGTTAACAAGTAAAAACTGAACATCAACATCCTGCTGGGTTACTGCAACCCTTACCTATTCCAGAATGGAAATGGGAGATAATAAGCATGGACTTTATAACGGGATTACCTAAAACAAATAAACAACATGACTCAATAATGGTAGTTGTTGATAAGTTAAGTAAAGCTGCCCACTTCAAACCTGTAAAATCTACTTTCAAAGCCATTAATATAGTTGATATTTTTATGAAAGAAATATTTCGATTGCATGATATTCCAAAGGTTGTGATTTATGATAGAGATGTGAAATTTACTGGTGTAACATCCCCAGCATAAACAATACATCAGGAAATATTTTAATTAATCAAAAGAAACACAAACAAAGGGTTTGTTTCAACTGTCGAGATATTTTATTGATCATGCAAATAACCATAAGTCAAGCCGAAATATATGAGAAACTAAATCAGATCTACTTACTTGAATCCAGGGGAAACACACTTGGAGAATAAACTCCTCCCAACCATAGGAGGCAACAACTCAACGGTTTGCTCCGCTCCACCCTCGAGCTGGATCACCAACCATGCACCAAAACAGCAAGTAACTTCCTCGCGGCACTTAATCCTCAGAGTCCGTAACAAGCTACAACAAGAAAGCTTCCATGTGGCACTCTCTCTTAGAGTTCGTAACAAGCTAAGCGATGGACTTATGAAATGGGAGAAACACTCAACACATGCATTCACAACAAAGTTTCTCCATGCACAACACGGCGTCCCATGCTATTCCAGTGCACTCATATATATAGCTTTTGCCCAGGTCTTATGCCATCCCAATCAAATCTCCAATCAGATCTCTAAATCCCTATGATTTAGGATCTTGTCTGGTTGTTGAGTTTTGGATTGGATTTGATTGGTATCAATTAGTCTAGCTTGCTTACACATGTTCTTTGGTGCCATGGTTGGTGTCCCCTCATGTATTTGAGTTCTCCAAGTGTCATTTTCTTTATTAATAAATAGATAAAATGTTTGTTTGTGCAAATGTTATTATAGTCTTTGAGTTTTATAACTCATTACATAATAAAAATAATAATTTTTCAAAACGTGAAAAATAAAAGTAATGTCATGGGGGTATTAAATTTCTCCCCCCCTTATTTTTAACACCGTCCTCGGTGTTCTTTTTATTCTGAGCTCCCTTGCTCATTCTGGAACATGGAGGGATATGCTTCCCACATTTTATCCTCCATTTCCCAGGTTGCCTCTTCAGGGCTGAAGTGCTTCCATTGCACTTTTATTTCAATGATGGCTCAATTCTGGAGCATACGTTCCTTCCTGTCTAGAATGCGGAAAGGTTCGGTCATGAACTCGCCCTCGGGTTCTACCTGAATCACATCCCAGTCAATTATATGAGTAGCATCATGTATATTTTTTTTAACAATGAAACATGAAATACATCGTGTCCTTTTATATTAGGCGGAAGTGCAAGCTGATAGGCTACCCACCCTATCTTAGCTAACACTTCAAAAGGTCCACAATACCTTGGTGCCATCTTGGAACATCTTCCCAAACTCAAAGAACTCTTCTTTGACTGTACCTTTAGGTATATGTGATCTCCCACATTGAACTCTCTTGGAGTTCATTTTAAAAATTGCGTAACGTTTTTTTGCCGATCTTGGGCAAATTTTAAGTTTTGTTGCAACTCTTTCACCATTTGTTCCATTTCTTTTAACATGTCTGGTCCTAGAACAATCTTGTCGGCAGGGTTATCTCAAGACACGGGAGTGCGACATTTCCGGCCATACAAAACTTCAAATGGACTCATTTTCAAAGAAGTTTGGTACCCATTATTATAAGCAAATTCTACCAAATGCAAATATTCTTCCCATTTACCTGGTTTATCCATTACGTACATTCACATCATATCTTCTAACACAACTCCACTTTTCATGCATTTATTTAAGCATTTATAATTATGTAAAGTAGCTTACATGCATTCAAACATATGAATTAACTAATACTAGTTTGTGTACCTCGACGATCATGCTATTTAAACTATAATCTATACATAAACACAAAATTTTTAATTCAAATAATCAATACTTCACAGAGTAGAACATACATGTGTGTAAAATGATGTTTAACTGTATTTGCATCATATTCCCCATTACGTAAATCACAAAAAGAGTATTTGCTAATGAATGAAAAGTCCTCATGTATCGAATCAAATCTTTGTAATTTATATAAACCCCAACATTTAAAATAACTCACAACTTTATACATTACAATACATATAAAGTTATGTTATTTAAACTTGAGCATAATATAATAATCGCAGCTCTCTATATCCATATTAAATAAATAGATATAGCACTACATAATAATCACAACTCTCTATATCAATATTGAATAAATAGATATTACCGAAACACCATTGCAGCAATCATCAAATACTCTTTTAATGGAATCATATAAAAATGTAATTTCTATAAATGCATTCTCTTTTCAATCTTATAAAAAGTGGTATTTTCTTTTCATCAAATCTAAAGTGGGTAAAGTGCATTTCCTTTTAAAATATAAGATTCATCATTTGCAATACTTTTCAAGTAAGAAAGTAACAAATATTATACCTGTATCAAATATATATACCAATTGCGATCGCTTAAATATATACATCACTTATATAATACATTTTTCAATTATCTAACAACCCAATTTAATCCTTGCAACCCAAATATACTAAGCCTCAATTGTATTTCTTCAAAATACAAAGGCATATAAATACAACCCTCCCCATAAATAATTACAACACACAAAATGCCTTCTTTCAAAAATATTTAAAAGTATTTTCTCATTCAAATATACTAATGTATAATTACATCCCCTCCTACATACAATATATATAACACTTTAACAATACATATAGCATATATTACTTTTTATCAAAAACATGTGTGCTGCTCATCTTACTAAGAATCATAGTTTTGAATTTACAAAGTAATTGAAATACATTTCCATATCTTTTTCTCAATTCACTAGTTCAATGGAGTGCTATGTTTTAATTAAAAGCTTCTCCCAAACTTTATCCCACCAATCATCTTTTTATTTAGCAAAAATATAGATTACCATTCTTTTGATATATATAATGTATCTAATTAGGA
>LPNX011154653.1:26544-41492 GCA_001517045.1 Pseudotsuga menziesii | reverse complement strand
ATGTAAATGAGTGAATCCATTTTACTTTCATTCATTTATTTAATTAGATCAAATGAATTCATGTTGCTTCCTTTCAATTATTTAATTAAATCCCTTCCACCCAAAAATGGAATTAACTTAATTTTCAAACCATTACCTTTTAGAAACCCCTTTTTAAATATATTACAATTCTATATTTATCTTCATTCATCAAATTCCTCATACATAATAATTCCTACCAAATTGAAATCAAGATTTAATTTCCGATCCTTAAAAACTTAGGGAGAAGAAAACAACTTACTCCCTTCGGCTTATTAGGATATTGGGAAAAATATGTTAATGGCTACGACAGTCAAAAACAAATATATAAAATGCATAAACTGTCTACCACTTGTCACACATTGGAAATTCCATCTTAGTCAACCCATAGAATTTCAATTTTATACATTTAGGAATTTTGACAACATTGAATCATACTATAACTTCAAGGTATCCATTACGATATGAATGGTATGCCACAAAAAGTAGCCATTAGAGATTCATGTATATATATATATATATATAATTATTTAGCTCTTGTATAAGAAAAGGAGACCGTCATTACACTCGGCCTAAGAGGAATGATTTTTACCATAATAAACAGAAACGTGACCGAAAAAGATACTATCTGGAAACTATAATAATTTTAGTAAAGAATAAATGTTAGATCTAAGTTTAAGCTCAGATAAGAAATTCATCTAAGATTTTTCCCTCTTTCAAGCGAAAACATAATTAGTCATGGATACTGTGCATTAGTAACTAGAATCTACATAATCACAAATTTTGACAATATTATGAGTTGTTATTAACACCATGTTTAACTACTCCAGCACCCACCAAAGAATACGTCTCTAAAATCGGCAACGATAGACATTGTATTACTTTTTGAAAGGGCAGATAGGTGTTCTGAGAGAAAAAAAAAGATTCAAAACCAAAACAAAATGATTAACAAGAGGATGTACTGCGGGTAATATAGGGACACGCAAGTGGCCAATCAGAGATCAAAATCGTCCTGTAGGTGGAGATTATGCCTAAATCAAACACAGTTCAAAGGAAACGTATGCAAATGTTATTAGAATATGAAATTTAGGATAATCAAAGTATACAATCGAACACGTGTGGACTATGAGAAATCATATGCAACCATTAGGAAAATCATATGCATACAAATGAAGTCTAAACCTAGATCTTTAAAATGCAGAGTAAAAACGCAAATTGTATGCAGAGTATAAATAAAAACAAACCATGAACAAACACAGACAGAGACTCAGATTTGTTTTAGATCTATAAATGTTCATCAAAGTATAATGAGATTTGGACAGAACTAGATTCAAAATGTATACCACGCAGCAGACTGAAAACTTAAGCGGATATGAGATCTGGAGAAGAAAATTATCAACAAAACTGGAAAATGATAATGTAAACAGGAACTTGTAAGAATTTTTAGACTGGTTGCATATTGGCATTGTAATGGGAAACCCTCAACGCAGACTTGGATCGTCAGATCGGAGTTTACAGTATTTACATAACAACAAATCCTGATTTGTGAAAATCGAAGCAGCCTTCCGTAAAGGAAAACACAGACACAGAAAAATGCACTGGAATAGTTAAAAAAAAAGAAGAAGGTGAAAGCTGCATGGGAGATAGTCATAGAAGGAGAGTATCTATAGAAGGCATGTGAAGGCTGATCCAGAACGGGGCATAGATTGAACAGAGATCGATTGTTCATACGAAATAATTGTTATTGATGAAATGCATCCGATAGGGTTTAAAAATTACTGCAGTTTCAAACTTACTTTGGGAATCAGGAATCCGTCGGTCTTTCCATCGACTAGCTACAACAAAAAAAGAACGGCCTTCTTCATAGACCTCCAATACTCGACTTGTCAATAGGATGCCTTCTCTTGAATCCAAGATTACCTTAGAAATCTCTGAAGATGAAGGATCTAAAATGCAAATCACAGGCCGGTATTCAAGAAAGGATCCTCCGTTTGAAGGCAACCGATTTTTAGTAGCTCATACCAGGAAGTGTCTTGCTGAATTATGATTATCAACGCCTTTCCACCAATCAAGCTTAGAGAGGGAAAATCACATATAGAGAATGGATTGGTACAGATCTATAATTAATATCCAATGCATATCAAGTTGGAAAAGCAGAGAGGAAAAATCACAGTCACAAAGATGTAAGAAAATACATAACACTAACTATGTTAATGGTCATCCATGCAAACAACTGGGGAAAGCAGCTAGTTCATGGGGCATTGATCAAAACAACATTAGGGCGCGACAATCATTTATTATGAATTCATCTCAACTTTTCGATTTGCAGCAGGTAAAACTAGAAGAAAAACAATTTGGTAAAGTTGGATTGTTCCTCAATTCTAATTCTTTCCGATAATGATGAATCTAACAGTCTACAGAGCCTCCATAGCAGTATGACTTTACCTCTTCTTCTAGAGCAAGAGAGTATCAACGCAGGAGACTACACCGATACAACAACACTCGAGGTCATAGAAAACATGACCAGTTTTGCTCAGAAATCGGCTGATAATATAGCAGAAAGGTGCCCAATTGATGATAAAATTTTGAGCAGTAGATTGAAGTAGATGAACAAGGAGGAGGAATGTTTCCATTGGATATTGAATGCTATGACATTCTACACCTATCATCAAATAATGGAAACTCCAGTTTATCAAAGGGTCCATGTACTACAGGAGAGTGCACGGAATTTGATTTGGATTCCAACCAAATGTTCTCTATGTGTGAATTTGATTTGGGTTATACTGTCGACAGTGAGAGCAATCAGAAACAAGGAAATGTTGAGATACATATGTGAATTGTAGTCACATAGATGTAAAATGAAGTCAAACAAGGGTAAATCGTAGACAAGGAGTCATATGCAGAGTTTGAATTTGGTTGTAATTATCAATTTTTGTAAAACAATCTAGCTCAATAATTTGTCATCATGATATACCAAAAACTCATAAAAAATCTCATAAATTCGGAACACATGTGAAGAGCCCTTAAGGCGAAGTGTTCGAACTTGGGCTCTGATTCCATATGTAACATCCCCAACATAAACAATACATCAGGAAAGATTTTAATTAATCAAAAGAAACACAAACAAAGGGTTTGTTTCGACTGTCGAGATATTTTATTGATCATGCAAATAACCATAAGTCAAGCCGAAATATATGAGAAACTAAATCAGATCTACTTACTTGAATCCAGGGGAAACACACTTGGAGAATCAACTCCTCCCAACCATAGGAGGCAGCAACTCAACGGTTTGCTCCACTCCACCCCCGAGCTGGATCACCAACCATGCACCAGAACAACAAGTAACTTCCTCACGGCACTCAATCCTCAGAGTCCGTAACAAGCTACAAAAAGAAAGCTTCCACGCGACACTCTCTCTCAGAGTCCGTAACAAGCTAAGCGATGGACTTATGAAATGGAAGAAACACTCAACACATGCATTCACAACAAAGTTTCTCCATGCACAACACGACGTCCCGTGCTATTCCAGTGCACTCATATATATAGCTTTTGCCCAGGTCTTATGCCATCCCAATCAAATCTCCAATCAGATCTCTAAATCCCTATGATTTAGGATCTTGTCTGGTTGTTGAGTTTTGGATTGGATTTGATTGGTATCAATCAGTCTAGCTTGCTTACACATGTTCTTTGGTGCCATGGTTGGTGTCCCCTCATGTAGTTGAGTTCTCCAAGTGTCATTTCTTTATTAATAAATAAATAAAATGTTTGTTTGTGCAAATGTTATTACAGTCTTCGAGTTTTATAACTCATTACATAATAAAAATAATAAATTTTCAAGACATAAAAAATAAAAGTAATGTCATGGGGGTATTACAACTGGCAACTTTTCGAAATCATTGTTTAAGGGTCTAGATACACAATTGAATTTCAGTACTGCTTATCATCCTCAAACAGATGGACAAACTGAAAGAACAATCAAGTGTTAGAAGATATTATGTGAATGTATGTAATGGATAAACCAGGTTAATAGGAAAAGTATTTGCATTTAGTAGACTTTGCTTATAATAATGGGTATCAAGCTTCATTAAAAATGAGTCCATTTGAAGTTTTGTATGGTCAGAAATGCTGCACACCTGTGTCTTGGGATAACCTTGCTGGTAGGATTTTTCTAGGACCAGATGTATTAAAAGAAATGGAACAGATGGTGAAAGAGGTGCAACAAAACTTAAAAGTTGCCCAGGATCGGCAAAAAAGTTACACAGATTTAAAAAGAACTCCAAGAGAGTTCAACGTTGGTGATTACGTATATCTAAAGGTAAAATCAAAGAAGAGTTCTTTGAATTTGGGAAGATGTTCCAAATTAGCACCAAGGTATTGTGGACCTTTTGAAGTGTTAGCTAAGATAGGGCCGATAGCCTATCAACTTGCACTTCCACCTAATATAAAAGTACATGATGTTTTTCATGTTTCATTATAAAAAAATATATACATGATGCTACTCATATAATTGACTGGAATGTGATTTAGGTAGAACCTGAGGGCGAGTTCCACACCAAACCTTTCTGCATCCTAGACAGGAGGGAACATATGCTCCGAAATCGAGACATCATTCAAATAAAAGTGCAATGGAAGCACTTCAGCCTTGAAGAGGCAACTTGGTAAATGGAGGATAAAATGTGAGAAGGATATCCCTCCATGTTCCAGAATGAGCAAGGGAGCTCAGAATAAAAAAGAACACTGAGGACGGTGTTAAGAATAAGGGGGGAAGAAATGTAATACCCCCATGACATTACTTTTATTTTTCATATTTTGAAAAATATTTTTATTATGTAATGATTTATGAAACTCAAAAACTCAAATGGCATTTGCACAACAAACCATTTTTATTATTATTAAATTATTATATAAAAGGAAATGACACTTGGAGAATTCAACTACATGATGGGACACCACCATGGCAAAAAGGAACATGTGTAAGCAAGCTAGAACAATCTTTACCAATAAAATCCAATTTAAAACTCAACAACCAGACAAGATCCTAAATCATAGGGATTTAAGGATTGATTGGAGATTTGATTGGGATGGCATAAGACATGGGCAAAAACTATATATATGAGTGCACTGGAATAACACAAGACGTCGTGTTGTGCATGGGGAAAATGATGCTGACTGCATTGTTTGAGCATTTTTTTTTATTTTAAAATTCCATCGTTAGACTTGTTATGGACTCGAGGAGAGAGTGCCACAAGGAAGTTACTTGATGTTCTAGTGCATGGTGGTGATCCAGCTCGGGGGTGGAGTGGAGCAAACAGTTGAGTTGTTGTCTCCTATGGTTGGGAGGAGCTGATTTTCCAAGTAGTTTCTTTTGTCATCATTGCTTCCATGTAAGTACCTATGTAATTCGACTTTGGTTGCTGTGCGTTGTTTGAATTCATATAAGTGATCCAAAGATGTATTATGGTTATTTTTTCTTTCCATTATCCCATAAATCGATGTATGTGTTTTTCGTGTCATAGTTTAAAGGTAGCATTTTTAATAATTAAACTCTGCATTCGATTATTTGAACAAACAAATAGATGAATCGAAACCACTGGTGCCGAAGACTATCTTTCAGCTTAATTGCCTAGTTTTTCATGCACTTAAACTCCATCATTTTTTATAGACTCTTGAAAGGATTTAACATTCCCTTTGTTCAATCCGATTTGAGGATAGTCACAACTGAATCTAATAATCTGTATCTAAGGATTTCTCAAACATTTATGAAACACATAATGGTTAGGTAATGATTTTTTTTTTATGAAGTAAATTGTTTTTAAATTGGATTGTTGGGGTTGTTTTTAGTATAGATTATGATTGACATTTTGGGGATGTTGCAATTTGGATGTATGAAATCTCAACTGACAGTATGCAAGACAGGGAAAATGAAGACCTTTAGCTTCGTAAACATCCTATTCACTTTCTATTTTGAGTGGTTACCTTCCATGAGCCTACAAGTATATATGGAGCCAGTAGCTCTATGGGATCCCACAATGATCCAATGGATAGGGTTTACGCTGTGATTGGGAGGAAGGCATACTACTAGCCCTTATGTGGATGATTTCTTCACTTGGTGGGAGAACAAAGTGATCACTATTGAAAACCATCCTTATGCAGGGATAGATTTTAGCATGGATCCTAACATGGTATCACCTCCCGACAATGCACTAGGTGTTATTCGTAAGTTCTTTTTAAACCATTTTTTTATTATAATTTTTTTTGAATTGGTTATAAGCAATGCAATCAAAACAAAATGTTTTTGGTTGTGAATAATAACTCAACATAAAGAGATATCAAATCAATCCGACCTAAGGGGTTCCCATAATATAGATGTAGACTCTAGTGATAGGAAACCTACAAAAGGCAACCAGACATTAGATAATGTCTTTATCAATCTGACCTATTTGATTGAGCTAGTGCCCATGGTGGAGATTGAAGATCTGTTAGAGGAGATGCAATGATGAATATTAGGAGTACCTCATTCACGGGTATGGATCTTCAGAAGGGTGGAAAATGCCATCCTATGTTACCACGAGAGACATGGACCAGAGAGGGTCCACATTGATGTTTCATGATGTTGATCTGTAGCGAGCATAAAATGCCCAATTTTGTAGGATATGATATCCACCATTTTTGTATTTTGATAAAGTATACAAACTTTTACCTATATATAGCTTTTTGGCATGGTAATTTTACTTATATAAATGTGTTATACATATGATTTTTGCAATATAGACAAATCTTGAATGTTTGGCTTATAAATGATACACATGAAAATCTAAAATGTAGTTAACATATGCATTTGTAATGATATTTTGATTTCTTGAAACATGTGAATATGTTATTGCAATAAATTGTCGTTCAAGAAGTCGCAACCATAAAAATGGTCGAAATAACGATAATAATTGAAGGGCATGAAATAAGTCATGGAACCCTTGATATGTCCGTCGAAATACAATGCATTGATAAAATCAAAACACAATGGGGTAAAAATGTTTATTTTAAAATGAGATGAAATGGATTTAAATAATTATGACCAAATAGGAAAAAAGATACATGATAAATTGTAAACAAAATTAACTTGTGCATAAAGAAAAAAGAATGAATTATTAAATTAAGACTTAGTGAACTTCAAGCACACACATATGCACAAAAGTTAGGAGAAATGGATAAATCAAAGGAAACATCTAACTGTGTGTGTGTGTGTGTGTGTGAGAGAGAGAGAGAGAGAGAGAGAGAGAGAGAGAGAGAGATTTTGATTTGCATGTTATGTGTGTATTGATTCAATCAAGATATGTGTTTCTAATGTATACATATACAAGTTGAATATTGTTCTGTAAACATCATTGATACATGTAGCATCTACTATTGCACATAGGTATGGATTGTTAACCATTTTAGTTATGATTGATGTTAAAGCAATGTTGTTCAATGATACGGTAATTCTCCTTCACAATTTTCGTCATGAGTGTGCAGGTTGTGATCCCTTACTTATCTTACCAAATCTTATGGGCATGATACAATGTGCAATGGTAAAGAAAAGTTATAACCAATGAGGTATATATGTGTTTGCAATATTGTGAATCTTAAAAAGGTCATAACACTTTATTCATGGAAAGGGTGTTTTGAATTTTTTTTACTAATGATATCCTAAATGCCTAACATGTGAACACTCCAAATCCTTCTAGGAAGTAGTTAAATAGCTATGTTTAACTCTGCTTATGCTTCTTATCTCTTGGTTGGTTCTCAAATTGTTTTGAACCCATAAAAGTTATTCCATCTCGATGTGTAACATGCTTTAATGAAGTCAAATACCGCTTGCACGGTTGGTTTAGATGGGCCTCATTCTACACGACAAACCGAGTTTGAACCCCACAAGGTAGTTGGAAGACACTTAAAAATCCAGCCATGATAAGGGTTGTTGTGGCTCAAGATGGATGCTATCCTGGGTGATTTTGACAACTTAGATGCCCCTAAGTCACGGTTTCTTAGAACGTGGGCCAATCCCGCAAGTCATAGACAAATTAGCAAACAAAACAAAAAAACCTTGAATGAAACAGAAAAAGAAATTTAAATTCAAATGAATTGAGACATCATCGTAAGATGTAGAGTTAGGACCCATAAAATCTCCACAATTATTCAAGCCAATAAAAGTTGGAGGAGGGGGCAGCCCAAGATTGTTATGGGATAAGCCCATCGTGTCAAAAACCTGCATGAAGGTTGATTCATACCCACTTTAGCCTTGGAGCATAGATAGTGGAAAAATAGGTTAACATAAAGTCACGGAATATAGCTAACCATTTTGCTTGAAACCCCTTTTTGTTCGATAACCTTGCGCCTCTATAACTCGAGGTCCTACCCATAATTCGAGAGCTACCATCGAGATTTAAACATATATATGAACATTTAAGAAAACAATGTAGGATCCTTATTAAACTTATTTAAAAAGTTAATATAAAGTATATTATGATTATTTAATCAAATTTCATTTAAATTTGAATAATGAAAAGATTCTTTTAATTTTAAATTAGCAAAATTTAAATTCAAAAATTACAAGTGGGGAGTAGGGGTTAAAATTGACGCCCATATGGACATTTTCGGCGTTTTTCCACGTCATATACAGGTGGACATGAAACCAGCATGTCAACTAAGAAGTCTGTTTAATTTTTACACGCGTCAATATGACAGGCATTGACAAAACCTGCCCGTATTTATTTTTTTTTGGCTTTTTTATATTATATTATATATTTTTGTTTTTTGTTTTTATTGGTTTTTTATATTATATTATATATTTTTGTTTAGGTTATAAAGCCACAGTCCCTTCACTCCTGAGTCCTCACACGGTCACGCAGTAGCATGCTGCTTCACAGTTCATGCGGCTCATGGAGTCACGCCTGGAGGTCGCCCTTTGCAATTTGCGGCAACCTGCACTCTGCAGGAATCCATTATCCGGGGACCGGTTGGAAACACGAGAGTCTGGAAAGGACGCAGGTGGCACCGTGGCAGCTTGGCTGGCAACATTGAGCAGGGACCATGGTGGACTGGGATAGCCTACATGTCACAATGCACAGCCTGGACTCCAACTTCCTGCTGTCCCGCACATGTTACAATTTACTCCAGAGTCCAGCCTCCAGCCTACTCGCATAATGCATTATGTGCATTGATGTTTTTGCCAAATGGTTGGTAACTTGGTTGATAAATCATAACACAGTATAGTGATTACTCACTCGGTCACTCTATGTCTTTCTAGATAGTGCCATTGCCAATGTGCCATTTGCATTTGACATCAGCTACAACTTGCCTCTGCCCGTGGCCGGACCTCCATAAACCATCTCGATTTGGCAAATGGCATCACGAGAGTGTTTGACAGTTTGAGTAGGGTTCAAAACCCTAGAGCTTGGAGTCCGGGTTTTCATTTTCTAAGGAGCCTAGAGGCCGCGGTCGCTGTGCCTGAGACTTTTCTTTGAGGGTTTTCATTTTCTGATGAGCCCAAATGCCGTGGCCACTGTGCCTGAGACTTTTCTTCGGTGCATTTTCAGTTGGGTTGAAACTTGAAAGGGCCACTGCCAATTTCTTGGAGGCTTGCAGCAAAGAACAAGGTACATTCTGCACCAATTTTCTTCAACAAATTGAAGGGTTTTTCAAGGTACATTCTGCACCTATTTTCTTCAACAAATAGAAGGGTTTCTCATTCTGTCTGTAAGGGTTTCTATGCTGGATTGAAAGCAATTTGAATGGTTGTGAAGCTTGCAGTTTTGATTATTGTTGAGGGTTTGGTTGTGACTCGAGAATAATTGTCAAGGGTTTGGTTGTGACTTCGATGTTTTTTATTGTGACTAGATTTTTTTCATGCAACCATGTTTAGGGTTTGTCTGTGAATCAAGGCTTATTATTTGGAATCTGTTGTTGTGTTATGGTTGAATGTTAGAGCCTCCAACCATCAAATTTGACGATTTGTTTGCATATTTTTATGTGTTTGATAATTAAAATATGTTATAGGTTTTTCGGTCTTGTAGGCTCTTTAGGTTAAGTGTGGAATTTGGGGATCAATATTTAGCTTACTGCAGGTTAATTGGTCAATTAATGCAGTTGCAACAGGTATAATCTTTGTTGGATTTCAAGCAGCATTTAGTCATCAATATTTAGCTTGCTGCAAACCAATTGACCAATTAATTTAGCTACAACAAGTATGTTGAATCTCACACAACTTAAAATCTAAAAAACACTATAACAACTTCAATTGCATTAATAATATTCACTATACCTACTACTGCATTAATAATATTCACTATACCTACTACTGCATTAATTGGCTTACAACAAGCCAAAAATTTCCACTATAAAATTTTATTGACACAGTATTTCAAGTTTCCATTGCTGAAACTATTTAATGTCTTTTTGTCATGTCTTATTCAAAGCCAAACTATATTAACAGTGATTAGGAGCTACTAAATTGTCACAGAAAAACACTTTCCAATTACATTGTCACATTTGAAGGAGCAAATTTTCTTCCTACTTCTTTTTCTCAGGTTTTTTTCTCACTCGTGTTGAATTCTTTTGATTGATACATTTATTTATAATTTATAAATTTCAATCTGATAGAACGTGAATTTTGTCTAGTCAACAGAAAGTGTGAAGAAGGCTGGAAGACACCAGTACCTCTCAAATTTTCACTTTACAGCCCCCTTTTGCCATCTGGCAATTCCACTTCTAAGCTGAATGAGTGATTAGTATGTATTAATGTTACAAACAAGGGTACTACCAAATTACCCTGTTTACATTTCACTATGTTTTAAAGTAATTTTAATCAAATAAAACAAAGAAATTGGTGAAAGTGTTTTTCATCAATGTCGTACAATTGAAATTTTATTTTATTGAATTTTATCAACTTCTTTATTTTTTATAATTATTGCTTTGAAAATAATGTCAACTCTCAAATTGTTTTTTATGATTAATTATAATGTATTTTATTTAATATGATAACTGTAATAATACAATAAACTTACAAAACATGAGTTTAGGTTAGCTTTCATCAAACTAGATCACTTGTTTTCAAGTTTTATGACTAAAAATAAAACTTCGCCTCAAACTATCACTTGTTTCAAGTTTTATGACTAAAAACAAAACTTCTATCCTTTGGGAAACTAATAAGTTTTCACAAAACATTTAACATAATATTACTATGAATTTTTTAATCGGTTTTCAGACATTTTTCCAATATGATTTTAGGACATACCCCAATGGTCTTTTGTTCCTTTCTTTGATGAGCATTCTGACCTTCCCTTGATGGTATTTCAGACTTTCTTTTGATGGGATTTTGGAGTTTTCTTCAACAATCTTTCAAACCTTCCCTCAATGGGATTGTGGACCTTCCCCCAATGACATTTCATATTTTCCTCCAATATAATTTTGGGTGTCTTCCTAATGGGATTTCATACCTTCACTCGATGGGATGTCTTATGTTTAGGTGAGTTTCTATGGTGGATTTCCTATATGAGTTTATGTTTAGGTAAGGTTCATGACTTTCTATAAAACGAAAGCATTCCATCAATGGGATGGGATGGAATGCACTACCTTAGATACCATACTCCAAAACAAGCACACTCCCAATTAAATATTTAGATGCAACAGTTTGAATCCAATTCAGTGTATTGTTTGTTTGTTTACCTATGTTTAGGTGAGGTTCTATGGTGGATTTCCTATGTGAGTCTATGTTTAGTTAAGGTTCATGTATTTCTATAAAATGAAATCACTGCCATTAATCAATGGTATGGACAACTAACATAGTCAATTGCACTGTTATAGAGACCATACTCCACAACAAGCACGATGCTATAGTTTAATTCAGATTGTTTCAAAATTGGTGTTGGATAACCAGCCTTAGCATTAATAGTACCCAAATACAATGCCTTAAATTATAGGGAAAATGACTAAATAGATTATCATCTATAAATTGGATTAAGTATTGAAGTATATGAACAACCACAAACTTCCTATGCAACAAAATCCACATCGCATGTGGTTAGGATAAGCATTTGATATCTCTGTTATTGAAGAGATGGAGTGTCTGCATTGCCCAAACCTTTTTATTTTCTTTCATTTGCTTCAGCCAAGTTGGTTGAACTGCCTAAGATTTCTTAACTATAAAGGGTTGGGTTGTGCATATTTACTTGAGTTCAGTTTGTGCCTCGCAGCCAAGAAGGGATTGAAAAACCATAGTTCTAACTTGTGCTATATACCCTTGTATTACTTGGAGGTGTTGCAATAGTGTTTGGAACATAGGACCTTGCACTGGTAGGAATAAAGGGAGGAGTTTGATCAGATAGATGATATTGAGGGAGCTGTATGTTTATAAGGTCTTGGAAGAATCTTGGATTGTCTTGAGGTGGATCCTTGGAAACCATCCTCCCTCCAACACCTTAAAGGCCTTATTGTGCCTTTCTTTGTTCCCTTTCCTGCCTTGCCGCCTGTTTTTGTTGCTTCCATGTCTCCCTTCACAGTTGTTCTTGTGTTTGGTGTTCTATTGCAACAATCCATTCTTCCTTCCTCTCCTTTAGCTGGTCCTTATTCTTTTGTTTTATATCCTACATATCCCTCTTCTTTAGTTCTTCCTCAACTAATAGTTTGATGTAGTTCTCTGAAGTGTGCAACTGTGATCTCCTACCTAATCAAAGATAATATGGTGTTCCTGTCAAACAATGCACTTTCACTCTCTCCTTTTGTAGCTTTAGGATCTGGTCAAGTAATGGTGTGGTACCTAGAGGATCAATTGGGGCAGTGCTTCATTGTCATTGTATTCTCTATATGGTCCTTCGATATCTCCATGGTGCTCTTCATCCACATAGTAATTGACATGTATGTTGCCCAGGATAAAAATTTATATTTATTGTATATGGCATGTGAGAGTGTCACAAAAAAAAAATCATTTACTGTTATCACATAGAAAACATAGACTAGAACTATTTAAAAGAATTATATCATTAGTCAAAGGATAAGGTTTTGATACATGCGCAGAATTATTGGCCCTTTGGTCCCTTATGTATTTTGCTACTGAAATGGGCTTATCCTCGCTCATGATCTGGGGGGACTCTCAAGTGGTTATTAACTGAACGAGAAAGGAGGCAGAACTGAATGTGATTGACCTGGTTCACTAGTGTGAACATATTGATGCATTGAAATCCTCCTTTCTCACTATAAATTTCTCTCATATATACAGGGAGCACAACTCGAGTGTTGATGCTTTATCCAAGGAAGCTCTTTCACTCGATATGGGTACTCTCTCGTGTTTGGAATTTCTTGATGGAGACAAGATTGGGTGCACTGCTATCAAGTTATTTTAATGGAGGAGTATGTTCCTCTGTTTTGGCTCTACTCATCTTCAACTTTTGGATGAGTTTACACTTTCTTGAGCCTTGGTATTGATATAGTATGAGTTCTCTCATCTAGCTTTATTTTAGTTCAGTCAGAGGGGTCCCTTTTGCCCCTCAAGAGTTTCCTTGGATAAATTATTGTTGATGTATTTGTAACTTTGGAATGTATTCATCTATGTATCTTATATACTGTAACCCGAGGTTTATTCTGGGACGTATCTATAATGTAATTGAGTCATGTTCTCATGCCCTGATGTTTCGATTGGGAGGATCAATAATGTAAACAAGTCATGTCAAGTCATTGTGGGTAACCCTCCAATTGTCTAAGGGTTAAAGTCCCCGCAGTTTCAGGGCACTAGGGTTATTAGACTCTCCTAATAGAGGTCGGCCCTGGTAGGGTTTTAGTCATGTTGGGATTAGTATAAATAAAGAACCAGAGTCTCTATTTATCACACAACTCATACACACTCAAGTGTAGCGCATAGTTGAGGAAGGAGAAGACACTGGGGCTAGACAAGAAGAAGATTACTGCTATCGGGAGGTCACTTACTATTTTGGGCTTTTACTGTTTTGGTGCTAATTCTATCTTTGAGGAAGTTGCGGGGTTTTCTCCATTTATGGTTTCCCCGAGGAAAAACACTGTGTTCATTGTCTCTTGTGTTTGATTGTTGTACTTGTTATTCTCTCAGTTAAAGATCCTAATAACGCTAGCTTAATGTTGAAAAACTAACATGGTATCGGAGCTAACCTGAGAAGAAGACATTGTGCAGCTATGGGAACTAGGGCTTCCTAGTTTGTGGATCTTCCTCCATAGATTTTCAGCAAAAGTAAGGTGCAATAACTCTCCTCCTTAGGGCGCATCTTTTTGTCGAAGCAGAATCCAATTCTGAGATTTTTCAGTTTTGGACCCGACACTGCTGCCGAAAATAAGGGATTTTCACAGAAGAGGAATTTTTTAGTGAGCCCAGGCCTGGATTGATCTCCTCCCCAAAATTGAAGTTAGGGATTTGCTCCTGAACCAGCTTTGCAAGATTTCAGCTCAAGTTTTAGATCCGACATCTTGACCTGGTAAGATCTAAAATCTTTTGTATTTCCATTTGAGGTTCTCAGTTAAGATGTCTCATCATACCAAGCTTGATGAAAAGCTTGAGGGAGCTGATAACTTCTGAGCCTGGAAGTATAGGATCTCCCTGGTCCTGGAAGAGAATGAGTTAGACTCCTACATCCATGAGGAGGTTCCAGTTCCAGAGGGAGATGAGGAAAATGCCTTACATAAGAAGAAGATGGTTATGGCAAAGAGGATCATTGCTGATTCTATCAAGGATCACCTTATACCTCAAGTTTCCTCTCTCAAGACACCTAAAGCTATGTTTGATGCCCTAACCAAGTTGTTTGAAGGGAAGAACATAAACCAGAAGATGACTCTAAGGAATCGACTGAAGAATGTGAAGATTCAGAATGCAGAGACTATCCAGTCCTACTTCACAAGGGTTTCTCAGATCAAGGAATAATTAGAAGATGTAG
>LPNX011154653.1:7537-24298 GCA_001517045.1 Pseudotsuga menziesii | reverse complement strand
CCAAGACCAGAAGGGAAGTCAGTTGTAACTTCCAAATGGATCTACAAGATCAAGCATGCTGTAGACGGTAGCATTGAAAAATATAAAGCAAGATTTGTGGCAAGGGGTTTCTCTCAGAAAGAAGGAATAGATTATGAAGAAACCTTTGCACCTGTAGCCAGATACACTTCCATAAGATCGGTACTTGCTCTGGCTGCAGTGATGAAATGGAAGATACACCAAATGGATGTCAAGATTGCTTTCTTGAATGGTGTAGTAGAAGAGGAAGTGTATGTAGAACAACCACTCGATTTTGAGACACATGACAGAGAGTCTCATGTATGCAGATTGAAGAAATCCCTATACGGTTTGAAATAGGCACCCAGGACCTGGTACAGTAGAATTGACAGCTTTATATCCAGTTTGGGCTTTACCAAGAGTAAAGTAGATTCCAACCTTTACTACAAGGTTGAAGATGGCAACCCAGTGATGCTTCTACTATATGTAGATGATGTATTTGTAATAGGTACGGATGGGTTGATTGCTGATACGAAGAGAAAGCTTGCTATTGAGTTCAAAATGAAGGACTTGGGGATGATGCATTACTTTCCAGGTATGGAGGTGTGGCAGAGTACAGATGGAATCTTCCTTGGACAAGGGAAGTATGCAGTAGAGATCCTGAAGAGGTTTGGGATGATGGATTGCAAGGCTATGGACACACCTATGGCATCAAACCTGAAGCTATTGAGTGATGCTTCATCAGAGTCGGTTGATGCTATGATGTATCGTCAGATGATTGGGTCATTGATGTACCTGACGAACACGAGACCAGACATTTGCTTTGCTGTGAACACCTTGAGCCAGTTCTTGACAGATCCAAGAAATGTTCACTTGATTGCTGCAAAGCATATTCTGAGGTACCTGAGGGGTACAATTGATTATGGGCTCAAGTACAATGCGAATCAGAAGATTAACCCGGAGGGTTATGTTGATTCAGATTGGATAGGCAGTGCCATCGATAGGAAGAGCACTTCAGGGTGTTGCTTCAGCATGGGATCAGGTCTGATCTCTTAGTTTAGCAGGAAGCAATCCTGTGTGGCACTGGGTACAGCTGAAGCAGAGTATGTTGCAGCTTGTTCAACTAGTTGTGAGGCAGTATGGCTACGGAAGCTACTGTCTAATTTATTTGATCTCCAGTTGGATGCTACTTGTATACATTGTGACAACCAGAGTTGTGTGAAGTTGTCAGAGAATCCAGTGTTCCATGACAAGTCGAATCATATCGAGATCAAGTACCACTATATTAGGGATATGGTGCAAAGGGGAGCAGTGAAGCTCTAGTATGTTGCGACGGAGGAACATATAGCTGATGTCTTGACAAAGCCATTGGCTAGGGTGAAGTTCGAGTACTTCAGGGAGAAGCTTGGTGTTCTCCAGATCAAGATTTCCTCCAAGGGAAAGTGATGAGTCCCATAGCCTTTTTGTCATGGTGAGAGGATTGGTTCCTTCCATGGTCAGATGTAAGGGCTGAGCCATTCTGTCATGGTGAGAGGATTGGTTCCTTCCATGTCAAATATGAGTGCTGAGATCCATATCCATTCTGACGAGTAGGTCAGATATAAGGGCTGAGCCATTCTGTCATGGTGAGAGGATTGCTCCCTTCCATGTCAGATATGAGTGCTGGCCATTCTGTCGAGTAGGACAGATGTAAGGGCAATTGCCATTATTTGAATGGAGCTACCTAGTGAGGTACCAGGAAAACTCAGTCTAGGACTGAGAAGCCATTCTGATGTGATAGAGGGATGTGTTCCCACTTGATCAGATGTAAGGGCTGAACCATTCTGTCATGGCTAAAGGATTAAGTTCCTTCCATGTTAGATGTGAGTGTTGGCCATTTCGACAAGCAGGTCGGATGCAAGGGAAACTTCCATTCTCTAGGAGAATGGAGGCACCTAGTCAGTTACCAGGTAGCTCAGTCGAGGAGGACTGGGGGCCATTCTAATATGACTGTAGGATTGGTTCCTACAAGATCAGATGTGAGTGCGGAACCCTTCCATCATTGTGAGCAGGATGTGTTCCCACCTAGATGGATGTAAGTGCAGAGCCCTTCCATCATTGTGAGCAGGATGTGTTCCCACCTGGATGGATGTAAGTGCAGAGCCCTTCCATCATTGTGAGCAGGATGTGTTCCCGCCTAGATGGATGTAAGTGCAGAGCCTTTTCATCGTTGTGAGTAGGATGTGTTCCCGCCTGGATGAATGTAAGTGTAGAAATATTTCATCACGGATGTGTTCCAGCCTGGATGAGAGTCTTTCATCATTGTGAGCAGGATGTGGTTCCGGCTTGGGTGGAAGAACAGAGTTCTTCCATCATTGTGAGCAGGATGTGGTTCTGGCCTAGATGAAAGTGAGGAAATATTCCATCATTGTGAGCAGGATGTGTTCCGGCCTGGATGGAAGTGTAGAACTCTTCCATCATTGTGAGCAGGATGTGTTCCAGCCTGGATGGATGTGAGTACTGTGCCTTTCTGATGAGTAGGTCATATATAAGTGTTGAAGAAGACCTACATGGGGGCTAGGCCTACAACCAGCATGAAAAAGGGCTGGCTCTATAGAACTTCCTGTGATGAGAAGAATCATGAGATAACACCAGTGATGATCCAGATCCAGTGATGATGATCTAGCAGTGATGATCCAGATCGAGTGATGATTTAGATCTAGTGATGATTCCCAGTGATGATGATCCAGATCCAGTGATGATGATCCAGATCTAGTGATGATCCAGATCCAGTGATGATGTCCCATGATGATCCAAATCGAGAGATGATCCAGATTCGAAGATGAAGATGACTTAAAGATAAAGATGACTTGAAGATGAAGATGACTTGAAGACTCAGAAGACTTGAGATGTAGATGACGAGATGATCCAGTTGATACAGAGAAGAAGACCAGTACTGAAAATTGTGTCCTAGTTAAGAGGGAGTGTTGATGTATTTGTAATTTCAGAATGTATTCATCTATGTATCTTATGTATTGTAACCCGATGTTTATTCTGGGATGTATCTATAATGTAATTGAGTCATGCTGTCATGCCCGATGTTATGATCAGGAGGATCAATAATGTAAACAAGTCATGTCAAGTCATTGTGGGTAACCCTCCGATTATCTAAGGGTTAAAGTCCCCGCAGTTACGGGGCACTAGGGTTATTAGACTCTCCTTGTAGAGGTCAGCCCTAGTAGGGTTTTAGTCATGCCGGGATTAGTATAAATAGAGAACTGGAGTCTCTATTTATCACACAACTCATACACACTCAAGTGTAGCGCATAGTTGAGGAAGGAGAAGACATTGGGGCTAGACAAGAAGAAGATTACTGCTGTCGGGAGGTAACTTACTGTTTTGGGATTTTACTATTTTGGTGCTGATTCTATCTCTGAGGAAGTTGCGGGGTTTTCTCCATTTATGGTTTCCCCAAGGAAAAACACTGTGTTCATTGTCTCTTGTGTTTGATTGCTGTACTTGTTATTCTCTCAGTTAAATATCCTAATAATGCTAGCTTAATGTTGAAAAACTAACAATTATCAGGACTCCTTATGTGTCCTTTGTAGATGTGTTGAGATATTTATTGTTTAAAGGACGATTCTTAGGCATGTCAGACCTATGATGATACGTTTTTGTCACATTACTGCTTGTTTTTGGAATGTTTTTTGTGGATACCTTTGTATCTTTCTACCCTGTATATGTTACCTTTGATTCTAATGAATAGCAAGGAACACAATTTTTCTTCTTGAAAAAAAGTTTTTGTTTTGTAATTATTGTAAATTGTAATTATATATGTCATTTTAAAGATTAATCTTGGATATTCCATGCACAAATGTTAATTTTTCTATCCTCTACACTAGATAAATAATTTCTCGTGGTTTTTCTTTATTGTGCACAACCTACCAATTATACTATCTCACAGGTTAATTTCAAGTAACCTTTCATCACCAAGACTCAAGGATAATTGGGTGGGGAAATGGTAGATAAGTAATAGGGGAAACAAGAGAAAACCCCTAAATTCCAAAGGATAATCTATCCTATCAAATAAATTTGGGTGATTATGTACATCCATCTCCAACGACATTTATAAAAACAATAGGCTTACATAACTACAAATATGATTGTGTATACTTCAATATATATTAGTCTTGTTAATGTAACCTTGATTTATGATAATGAAACATAATTGTGATAGAATAATTTTAATTTCACTTGTTAATAATGTGAGACTATCATTTTAGTGAGGGGATGCATTTTGGGGAATTTGCATAATATCTAATTACATCCTTTTTATTATATAGGCATTACATAAAAAATGTCTCAAAGCAAAAAGAACCAGTGTTCTATCAAAAAGTTCACCTATACATCCATCTCCAACCACAAAATTCCATCCAACCACATTTATAAAAACAATAGGCTTACATAGTTGCAAATATGACTGTGTATACTTCGATATATATCCCAATATATATTAGTTTTGCTAATGGATCCTTGATTTATGATAATGAAACATTATTGTGATAGAATAATTTTAATTTCACTTGTTAATAATGTGAGACTATCGTTTTAGTGAGGGGATGCATTTTGGGGAATTTGTACAATATCTAATTACATCCTTGTTATTATATAGGCGTTACTTAAAAATGTCTCAAAGCAAAAAGAATGAGTCTTCTATCAAAGAGTTCTTTGGGTGGTCGTCGACATCACAAGTTCCATCGCCTAATATAGAGAATCGTAATTTTGATTTGAATGAAGACTTGGATATTTTTGGGGATAATGAAGAATGTGATGAAGAATTTCAAGGAGGAGAACCCGGAACTCAAAAGAAAAAAAAAATGAAAGTAAGAAGAGAGTTTCGTGACCAATGGAAGACTAAGTATAAGTGGTTGAGAGAGGCAAAACATGAAGGAAAAACAGTTATGAAATGTATATATTGTGAAACACATAAGGCCATTGGACCATGGGGAATTGGCACTGGTTTCTCTACCTTGCAACATGATTCAATTGTTGTTCATGCTAGTTCAAGCATCCATAGCTTTCACAAGCAAAATGGATTTGTGGAAATGAGAGGAAATCAAAACCTATTACGTAACACATAGTATGCATTGATGATAGGAACAAGGAAAGAGTAATCACAACTATGAAATTAGTTTATTGGATGGTGCAAGAAGATTTACCACTCAAAATATGAATCACTTTGTTTGGTTGCAATGTCCTTGCAAACACCAAACATGCCAAAGAATAAAGACTACACATCATATACAAATCACATGGCTGCAAAATAATTTCTTTTTGCTATATCTGAATATCTTGAAAAGCTACAAATTTCAAGAATGCTGGATAGCCCTTTTTTTCATTGATGCTAGATGAAAGCACGGATTACAGTTTAGAGAAACATCTCGTGGTTTATGCCACATTTCTAGACTCAAAAGGGTTCGGGCCTCCAATTTCAAAGTTTTTGAAGCTCATAAATGTTTGTGATGGAAGAAGGAAAACAACATATGATGCAGTCAATGGTTTAATGGAAGGAAGGGGTCTTTCAAATGAAAGATTAATAGGAGTTTCCACAGATGGTGCTTCATCAATGGTTGGAAATGAAAATGGTTTTGTTAGTTTTTTGAAAAAAGATGTTCCTAATCTTGTAGGTATTCATTGTATTGCTCATCGTGAAGCTTTAGTAGCATTAGATGCTTCTAAAAGAATACCTGAATTATTATTTGTTGAGAAATTGGCAAATAAAGTGTATTATTGGGTGCAAAATTCTACTAAAAGAAACAGTGAACTAAGTGCTCTACAAGAACTTATGCAACTTGAAACTCTCAATGCTCTTCAAATCCATGGAGTTAGATGGCTCTCAAGGGGACAAGTCGTTGAAAGACTTGTTGTATTGATGCCTCCCATATTGACTTTATGGAAAAAGGAAAAGAAAGACTCATGGTATGAAAAGGCAAGGATATTTTTAGTACAATTTTGTTTACACATGCTTGCGGATATAATGGGTGAACTAAACAAGTTGAACAAAAAATTTCAAGAAGAGTACGTTGATGTTACCGCTTTAGGGGCAGCCATAGATGTTACGATAAACACTTTAAGAAGGTGGTTTTTAAGAAATGACACATTTGCAGATGGCACATGTTACTTATCTAAATTTCTAGATGCTTCTAAATTTGGTTATCTAGAGATTTGTGATAAAGAGGGACTTGTTCATAGGCATGAATTACTATTTGTAGCAATTCCGCATGCATGTGGTGATTATGTTGATACTCAAAAACAATCATGGAAACCTTGCATTAACAGTTCAGTACAGAGTTGCAAACAACTTGCAAACGATTATGTTCAAGCTCTTGTAGAGAGTTTGAATGGAAGATTCCCTGATCTTTCTTTTTTCAACTCTACAAGGTTGTTTAGCCCTTGTCATTATTTACAGGATGCTCATGGCAGAGAACGAAATTCAAAGCGTTGGATTGAAAAAAAATTCAACACTTGCCGCATACTTTATGTGAGAAGGAGGAAAAAAAACAACATTTGATTTTGAATCTTGTTTAAAAGAGTTGCATGCATTTGTTAATACTCTTCATGTTAATTGTGAGGGATCATCAATGAAAGATGCTTGGAGGATTTTTTGTGTCACGGAGCTACATACAAATTTTCCTAACATGTCAAAGTTATGGCAAGCAATACTTACTATTCCTGCAAGTACAGTGGCATGTGAGAGAGGGTTCTCAAGACAAAACATAATTAAGGATATACGAAGGACAAAATTATCATTAGATACATTAGATGCTTTGATGAGAGTGTCGCTGACAGGGATTGATTCAGCGACGGTGGAATGGGACATCGTATATGAAATCCGGAAATATGCTAAGGAAAGAAGATTATCAAATATTTAAGGTTTTTTGTTTTATGTTTAGTTTTGTAATGGTAGATCTGAAATATGGGCCGTTTTGACCCTCACACTAGAGGCCCATTTATCTCTATTTTGATCTTAAAAACCTTCACTTTTTCCCACTTTCATCTAACTAATGACATAATGAGAATCAACAAGGTAATATGTTATAGGAAATTCATAAGAATCAAACTCAGCAGACAGTTACAGAAAATTCACAGGAATTAAAGTCAGCAGATAGTTTTACACGGTTTGAGTTTGTCTAAACAACATATCTCAAGAGGGCCCGTGGCATGTGTTGTATTTTTAATAGTTATTCTAGAGTTTATTTTTCTTATTTGTATTCATCTTTTGTAAATTCATGTTTGCTGTCATAATTTCCTGTAGGTTAAGAATTTTCCTTTTAAACAGTTTATATGATAGTGTTCCTCTAGTATGTGATTATAGTGATTAATAATTATTTCATATATTGTTGTTAAAGTCAATTAGGTGATTGAATGATAAGGTAAGACAATCCTAAGTATTGATATATGTAGGGTAGCTAAGGGAATTTGATTCCTTTGTGAAACAAATTCACTTCTAGATAACTATATGTATGGAAAAATAAAAAACCCTTTGTTGATAGACTACTTATTTTATGTTGCTTTGGTAAAGTTGAAACATAATTGTTCTATCAGCATGGGATATACTGAAAATTCGCCCTATTTGTGATAATTTATGGATTATGCAAACCTCAAGTGTATAACTTTTAAATTTGTAGAATTTGTGTGGGAATGTGGGTTGCTAGAATTATGTGTTGAATGGCCTTGTAAGTTGTAGCATTCTTCAATCAGTGATGGTTTTTTCCAAAAAATATTTAAATTAGTTTTTCCTATATTTGGGAATTTAATGCAGCAATGGGTAGTGTGCATAGTACGTGTCCACGGTCTATGCTTAGTTCTAGTTGTTGAGTTTACAATCATTCGACAGTCAAACTCTATTTATTTGGAAAATTGTGCTCTAGTCTCCAAGATTAGAATGGTTCAGGCTTTAGTGCCTAGATTATTTGCATAGGGCACTTGGGACCTTAACTCATTTTACATTTTTCTCATGATTATGACAAGTTCCCAGATTGGTGACCTGTAGAGAGCAGAGGATGGCCTGACGTGCCAGACCACTGTGAAAGAATTCACTTGGCCAACACTAAGCCTAGCCAAGTCCAAGGAGGTGATACCTATTACCAACTATGTATATATCAATTCCCCATTTGTTTTTATGTCCTAGGAGGTATGAATTCTCTAGTGAAATCCCGACTCACTTTTGTCTCTAGATTACCCTTCTCTTGAAATGTCATGCATGTGACAACACCATATAATGGTATACACAGAGTTTTGTGGTATGTGAAGTCCCCCCCATATGTTGATTGGAAACTACAAAGAGGAGCTTCTAGAATTGCTTAAAGATTTGTAAAATAATCTATGGGTTGGCCCATACAAGACCTTGGGGCCATACAAGTTTGCATGGTTTTATCCTTTCTAAGGCTAGAACTACATTTATTCTTCTGAATTTGTGTTGGATACTCAGCTCTTATAACTATCAATTTATCAAAACCCCATCAAATCTTTCATTATATCTTTGTTTTTTGTGTATTACCAAAGAAATAAGTCACACAATCCCAGATTGCACAATCAACAATTTAGCACTGGATGAAATCCTTGATTAGTATAATTACAAGGTCATACAATCCTATATTATACTTGGTCTTCTGAATTTGTGTTGGATACTTAGTTATAAATATGCACGAGATTATGGTAATTGGTATGCATAGCAGTGGAAATTAAATACCCAATGTATATTGGAGTAGCTCTGAGTCTCTCAATTAAATTGTCGAGATTGATACTGCTACTTTGTTAGGGATTTGATGTTTCTCCCTAATACAGTTTGAGGTGAAGATGCATATGTGCTAGCTCTTTAGGTACAAATGCAACATAATTTGTTTTGAAATTTCAATTTTAGTTTAACTTTTCTATTGGTACAAATGCAACATATTTTGTAATGAAATCTTAGTCTCAATTGACTATGAATTTATATTGCTCTTTTTGGTTGTGCTATTTATATTGCAGTACTCTCTAGTTATGTATGTTGCTCATGTTAAAATACCGTGAGAAGCTGCCATGCTTCTGAGATTTAAGGTATATGCATATCTTGGGCATAGATTTTCCTTGAAGTGGATATCTGACATAAATTATTGCAAATCTCAGATCTGAAATAATGAATTTGCTATTACAGAGCATGTGTGAGTGGATTGTTTGTGCGGTTTGTGTTGCACAATGTAATGTATTGGTAAAATTCTACCCTTAGGTATTATTTTATTCTAAAGCCCTTTTCCTTTTATGATTAATAGAATGAAATCTGAACTTAATTTCAATTCTCTAGTTTTAATTACTAATCAAGTACTTTTTTGTATATTTTATGAGTTCATTTGTTATATATTGTGAGAATTTAACACTACAGGCATTTCAAAAATGGAATCTACTGTGCAAAGGAATCTAAAAATGTGTACTATTGTAGAAATCCTAGATCTGAAATAATAAATTGCTTCTACTGGCTGCTACAGGACATGTGTGAAAATTTAACACTACATCATTTTCAAAGGAATCTCATAATGGATGCTACTGTAGAAATCTTAGATCTGAAATAATCAATTGCTGCTACAGGCATGTGTGAGTGTGTATTATTTGTTGTAGAAATATTAGATCTAAAATAATGAATTTGTTGATACAAGTCATGTGGGAATGTGGATTGTTTGCGTAATTTGTGTTGCATAATGTAATGTATTAGGCAACTTCTTCCTTTAGGTGTTATTTTCTTCTAAATCCCTTTTCCTTTTATGAGTAATAAAATGAAATCTGAACTTAATTTCAAGTCTCTATTTCTAATTTCTATTCAACTACCTTTTAGTACATTTTATAAGTTCATTTGTTATATATTGTCAAAATTTAGTAGGTTTCTCTTCTCTTATGAGCCCATCCAATCTATTATGGTAGCCTGGGGTGCATATTGCTCTCTTAATTTAACCCCTATTGACAACATGGAGTATAAGTACCTAGAAAAATGTATTACTCGTATCTTTCTAAGCTTCTCTATATTTTCTCTACATGAAGGTGTTGTCCTCTAATTAGGGCTAAGCATTCAAATGATGGGTATTATGGTCTAGAACCAGATAGTTTCTTGGTCACGAGGACCAAGCAGATCATGTAGGTTGAGATAGAGACTTCTTGGTCTAGGACCAGGCAGATTCTTGGTCTAGGACCAAGTGGTTCCTGCAGGTACATACCTGGTTAGATAACCAGGTGGATCTTGGTCAGTTGGCCAAGATGATGATGTGTGATGTCCTCTTCTCCTAAATGGTTATTGCTAGGTTGTTTCTTAAGGGACTTCCCACTCCTTGATGATGTCACTAGCACTTGACCTTTAGGAGTAGTCAAGAGGACCATATGATCACATTGTCTAGTGTAAACCTTCCTTATATGGTGATGATGAACCTTCAATTATTGTTTGGAACACTTATGGATCACATAACTTGAGAGAGAGATTGATTTCCCCTTCCTGTGGGAAAAATGGTTGTTTCCCCACCTTGTTGGTACACCTTGGTCTTGTGAGTGAAAGGGTTTTCTTCCACCTTGATGTGACCCCTCTTGTTGACTTATGGTCTTATGTTTCCCTATTGGTCCTAACACCCATCTTGGTTGTGGTGCCTTGAACCTTTTTCTATGATAAATTAACTTTAATTTTTTTTATTTTGTATGACCACTTGACCATTGGTAACCCATCCTAAGTCAACATAATATTATTTTATGTTTATTTTGGTAAGCTTCCTAAGAGTTAAGTGACCCTTCTAGAAGTCTTGACAATATTATAAATTAAAGTCACAGACTTCATTTGTGTGGTGTCTTGATAAGAGAAGAAGATATCTGATCCATTGTCTACTGTAGGGTTCACTGCTGCTCCATTATCTTGGCATCTAGGTTTTTTACTGCTGCTTTGAACTGCAACCACCTTCTCCCACAGCCAGCTCGATTACTATCTTCTTGTCTTATCTGTTGTTGTTGGCTTGGAGCCGTCATATCTTCTATTTCTCAACCATATAAGGTTTCCTCCCTCTTGTTCAAGTTGCTACTATTGAACCATGACCTTATTGTGGGTTGTCTTAAGTTGTGCATGACCTATTTGGGATGCGCATGCTGAATCGTGGCCTCAATGTGGGTTGCTAAAGCTAGTCGTGAGTCTCACGACCCTTGTTGGTTGCCCATACCTGATTTGTGACCTTGATGTTGTTCATAAGAGTGGTTTGTGAGTCCTTGATCCTTGTTGGTTTCCCAAGCCTCATCTATGACCTTGTTGTTGTTCATAAGAGTGAGATGTGACTCATCTTGTTGACTTCCCAGACCTGATCCGTGACCTTGCTGCTGTTTATAAGAGTGGATCGTGACTCTTATTGACTGCCCAACTTTGGTCATGAACTTGCTGATATTCATTAGAGTGGTCCATGACCCTTGTGTGGTTGCCCATCTTGATCCGTGACCTGCCTTTATCCTTCTTGTGGATATCATAACCTACTGAGGGTTACTAAGGGTTCCTTGAGCTAGTTTAAGGATACTACTAACCTATGTGAAGGTGTCGTAAGGGTATCTCTTCTCTTTGAGAGGGTGTCAGTGCCACTATTCTGAGGTTGTCCTTGCTTGTATTGAGGTAGTCTTTGCTTATACCTCTATCATGCTGCTACATGTTTTCCTTTGCTAGTATGAGGTATGTTAAAACAACCTTGAGGGTTTTGTAATCTGTTAGGGCATCTTGAGTTTGAACTTGTTTCAGTTTCCTACCTCTCTCTCTCTCTCAAGTAATATTTACCCTCAGATAGAGGTTAGTTGTTCCATCTTAGAGACTTGTCTTCAAGAAGACAAGATTTGATCTGAAAGTACAATCTGAGTATAAGAAAGGACCTCACAATCAGATAAATCATTTTCCCTGATCTTTGTTATGTTAATGTTTTACTTCTATTGTTCTTGATATTTTTATAGTATTGTTGTTACTGTTTATGTTCTATTTCATGTACTTTGCAATTGATTAATTCTATCTCAAGGACCAACTTTAACATAGTGATCACTGGGGAGTGTTAAAGTTGAAAGAGATGAAAATTATGTTTTAACTTGTCTTATTAAAATTACTTCTACAATATACTGGGGCACTGCCTTGTTGTTACAATACTAGTTTTGAATTATATTTTTTTTATGCATTAAAGTAAAGAAATATTTAATCGTTTAAGGATTCTGCTTTCCTATGTGAAGGAGTTGTAAGGGTATCTCTGCTCTTTGAAAGGGTGCCAGTTGCCACTATTATGAGGTTGTCTCTACTTGTATTGAGGCCGCCTTTGCTTATACCACTAACCTATTGCTACAAGTTTTCCTTTGTTGGTTTGAGGTCTTTTAAGACAGCCTCGAGGGTTTTGTAATCTGTTGGGGCATCTTAAGTTTGAACTTGTTTTAGTTTCCTACCTCTCTCTCTCAAGTAAATATTTACCAAATTACCCTCAGGTAAGAGTTAGTTGTTCCATTTTAGAGACTTATCTCTCAGAACTAGAAGACAAGATTTGATATGAAAATTATGTTTTAACTTGTCTTATTAAAATTACTTCTATTGGTGCACTACCTTGTTGTTACAGAACTAGTTTTTAATTATATTCTTTTATGCATTAAAGTACAAAAATATTTAGTTATTTTTTTAATCTCAAACCCTAACCTAATAGAATTTAACATAATGAAGATGAGAAAGCACACCCATGCACAAGGGATTTCCATCCACTTGTTGCAAAATCTTGAATAGATAACATTAAATGGATTTTAGCTTCTTGCTTGTTCTTGCAACCACTTCTTGTTCAGAGATAAATAAGCTGAATCTCACACATCAAACTTGCGAGAAACAGTATGACTATGTTGGTGAGTTTATGCACATATCATCTCCTAGTAATACGAAATCTTATCTATTGTTAAGTATTTTCTTTATGGTATTAAAAGTTACAAAAGAGAATGAAGGTGGTTCCCAAAATTGTTGTCATGTCATAGTGATAAAATATCTATTCTTGATGAAAATACACCTAGAAGTATTATTTTTATTTGGTTTATTTATTTATGCCTATGTTGCATATATTTGTCTTCTCTGACATTTCTAAAGAGGTGGTATATATTAATAAAGAATTCATATCAATGGTGTTGCCATCATAGTACGTCAACTAGGATTAAAGGAGGACAACACATGCCACTAGCTCTCGAAGCTTGCAGATAACTTGAGGGAGCGATTCTGACACGGTCAGGAAAATAATTTGTATGTATCTTACCAATATACTCTCAGCTATTGAATCTATGTAGAACTTGTTAGAGATATTGAGGTTTGCATGCTAAGCTATTTTTTCTTTCATTAGTACCATTTTTTAGGAATTATTGATCAAGTAAATGTGTTTAACTTATTTCGGTTTCACGAATAGTCATTGCCCTTTATAATCTAAAATTGTGATAAATAAGTGAAAAATGTTGTCCTGATACAAATATTTATATATACACAGTTTTAAGTTTTTAGACACAGCAATAGGTAATATTGTGTATGAACTATCCTATTCCTATTCAAGAAGTTTAGTATAAACAGTCTTCCAAATTTTAGGATGTCCCTACAAAGCCGCCATGGTGGAATTGGTAGACATGCCGCTCTTAGGAAGCAGTGCGAAAGCATCTCGATTCAAATCCGAGTGGCGCGTAGATACAACACAAATAATTAAACGTTTTCTTTGGCCTAGTTATCGATTAGAGGATTTGTTTTGATTGTACCAATAATTGAATTATTGGCTAGAGAAAAATTCGGTGACATATCAGGGCGGCCAATTAGTAAATTGTGTGACATCTTGACCCTTGTAGAGTAACCCTAAATTCAATGAATACTTAGAAGGTAAAACCGATTCTAGAATTCCTTAAAGGGTTATAAATATAAGTCTATGCATTCATTATGAATGTATCTTATAGAGGAGATGTGAGATCTCATTACTTGTGAATGTTTAAGGGTTTTGATGATTTGGAAGACATCAAGGGTTTCAAAGTCTATTTAGAGTTGAGTTGACCTTCCAGGGATTTCGTCTCCTTGTCAAGGGTTGTTATCTGTTTGTTTAAGGTTGTTGCCCACTTGTTAGAAGGTTGTCTCTACTTGAAAGTTGTTGTTGCTTGATTAAGGGTTTCTTACATCTGCACACTTGAGGTTTGAGTATACATCTACATGCTTGAGGTTGTCACTGCCACAGTGCCAATTGTGAGATTGTCGCTGTGTGTTCCTGCTACTGTCCAGCTTGTTTAGGTCTGTTTAGGCCTGCTTGAGGCTACTCCTGCCACTTGTGAGGGTTTCACTGCTATCGCTACCTTGTTTGAGGGTGTCGAGGTTTGTTAGGAGAGTGTCATTGCTGTTGTGAGGTTTTTGTTGTCTATTAGAAGGGTGACACTTCCTTGTGAGGGTGATGCTTTCCTTATTGCGAGTGTTTCTTTCCTTATTGAGGGTGTTTCTTAGTGTCTTTAGGCTTCCATTGCTTGCTGAGGTTTGTTGTGAGGTTGCTACCTGGGGCACTTTGCAAGTTGCAACACACTAAACTGCTAAGCCAAATCCATTTTATATTGAGAAACGACTGCATTTAATTAAGATGTGCACTCCACTAAACACTAACCAAATGTGTTTTCAAATTAAACACCCACTACACTCTTATGGAAATTCTACTCAATTCACTTAATCAAGCTCAGCTGCAAAACCTGTCAGATAGATTGCCTAGTTTGTTGTTACCAAATCCACCCCTACACTTCATCAATTGCAATTCATTCCCTATTACTGAATATTATTAGGTACACTTCAAAAATATCTTTACAGAGGCTGTTAATTACTACTGAAAATGTCAAGGCTTTAGTGTCAAACCTTTCCTAAGATATGATGCAATACCTGAATGGACCCTTGGGTCATGCCTAGGCTTGCTTGTATAGTCAATTGTTGAGACTAGTATATGTAACCATATTAGAAACATCACCGCTATCTTTCATAAATATAATTAACTTTAATGCCTCTGTACGATTACCCTTTTGGCAAGGTCCATCCATCAATGTGTTGTATGTGGCAATATCAAGGTTCAAACCCTGTTTTGGCATCTCATAGAAGATTTGTTGAGCTCCATCTATCATGCGATGTTTGTAGAGTCCATTTATTAGTGTATCATAGTTAACTATGTCAGACCTGTAACCTTTCTCCAACATTACAGCTTGTTGGCCTTCTCCAGATTACCCACATTGCAAAAACCCAATTATTAGCCTATTGTATGTGGATTCACAAGGCTGATGGTCTATCTGTACCTTAACATCTAACAACCAAAGAGGCTCTTAAAGATCGCCTCCTTTGCTATGTCATATACTTCATGGTAGGAAGCTATGAGGATTTAGTGTTTGCAATAGAGTTTTGTTCGAAAGGCCTGATTAATGTGAGACAAAAGCACTCCCTACAAAAGGAAATAAGAATGAAATTGGCATATGTAATACCCCCATGACATTACTTTTATTTTTCATGTTTTGAAAATTATTATTTTTATTATGTAATGGGTTATGAAACTCAAAGACTGAAATGACATTTGCACAAACAAACATTTTTATTTATTTATTAATAAAGAAAATAACACTTGGAGAACTCAACTACATGAGGGGACACCAACCATGGCACCAAAGAACATGTGTAAGCAAGCTAGATTGATTGATACCAATCAAATCCAATCCAAAACTCAAAAACCAGACAAGATCCTAAATCATAGGGATTTAGAGATCTGATTGGAGATTTGATTGAGATGGCATAAGACCTGGGCAAAAGCTATATATATGAGTGCACTGGAATAGCACGGGACGCCGTGTTGTGAATGGAGAAACTTTGTTGTGAATGCATGTGTTGAGTGTTTCTCCCGTTTCATAAGTCCATCGCTTAGCTTGTTACGGACTCTAAGAGAGAGTGTCGCGTGGAAGCTTTCTTGTTGTAGCTTGTTACGGACTTTTAGGATTGAGTGCTGCGAGGAAGTTACTTGCTATTCTGGTGCATGGTTGGTGATCTAGCTCGGGGGTGGAGCGGAGCAAACCGTTGAGTTGTTGCCTCCTATGGTTGGGAGGAGTTGATTCTCCAAGTGTGTTTCCCTTGGATTCAAGTAAGTAGATCTGATTTAGTTTCTCATATATTTTGGCTTGACTTATGGTTATTTGCATGATCAATAAAATATCTTGACAGTGAAAACAAACACCTTGTTTCTGTTTCTTTGATTAATTAGGATTAAGCTCATCATATTGAATTTGTTGTAGGTCTGCGATAAATTGTGTTTTGAATGCATAGGAGGTTAGATCAGTCGTCTGTATTTGAAAATTCAGAATTTGTTATGAATTCACAACTTAACATGGAAGGTCAAATATTTATGCTAATGCAAATCCAATAGATCTGTAATGAGAATAAATTGTGTAACCTCCATTTTTAGTTAAAATAACTCTGTTGTAATGTTGTAATTTCCATAGATTTCTCTACATTAAACTCCCAAGGAAGAGTACACTCTGGTATCAATATAAAAAAAAATGTTATTAAGTGCTTAAAATCTTGCAATAATGATTGAAAGGGTTCAGGTATGTTTATGGTATTGTAAAATATTTATAGATGGTTTTTCAAACTCTCATTAGATTCTTAGGAGAGGGTGGATCCGACCTTGACAGTTTAGAACTTTGTGACTATGGGAACCATTCAATATCCCACCAGGTGAAGCGTAAACTGGGAATTCATTGATG
>LPNX011154642.1:17500-25473 GCA_001517045.1 Pseudotsuga menziesii | reverse complement strand
CAAAAACAGGCCAAACCGAGCAAGTAGATCTCAACTCTCTAAATGGATTGACACCATCCGCTGCCAAAGAAAGTCTAGCATTGCGAGGTTCTTCTTTAAACTGTGGCCATTTTTCCTCTATGTCTCTAAATGCATAACCATCTGCGGGCATTCGAAGAATATAATCTCCACTTCTATTCCATGCATGGTAATCCATAAATTGTGCTATGTTTTTGCACCTAAACAGTCGTTGCAAGCGTGGAATAATGCGAATATAACAAAGAACCTTACGAGACACCTTTTTGGTTACTTGATCTGTTCGGTATATACTACTATGACATATAGGGCATTCTGTTGCAAACTCATACTGATTATAATATAAAATATGATCATTAGGACATGCATCAATTGCTTGATAGTCCATTCCAACATAGTTCATGATATTTTTTAAATCCCGGTATGTGCGAGGTAATTTATTTGATGGAGGTAACAAATACTCGCCTATCAAACTGTTACAACAAATTTTACAAAAATGGTTAATATAAATATTTGAAGAGCATAATATTAACGACAACAAATACATCCTTATTTATTTTTATCATGAACTACGTATAACAATACAAATATTATAGCAACATAAATGAAAGCATATATATGCGATCGATGAAACATATAATCACATACGTACCTTAACACCAACATGATGGCTGTGTTTAAAAAACCATGCTTAACCTTCAAGTTCATTATCAGCAACACAGCAGAGAGAACACTTATGCGGGAACCTTCAAAAAGTGGTTCGTCTGCCTTCTCAAGTGTAGGTAAATCATGAAGATCTTCAAATTCATCAATTGGCGGCGCATGAGGTTGATCATCGTCCATTATAACATTAAATGCATCATTGATTAATGCATTTGCACCATCATCCTCAATTATGTTATCGTCATGATCATCGTCTAATTCCATGTCATCATTAACTTGATCATGATCAGTATTCGCAGGACCTGCATATTGACGTTCCTCCTGCACTAGTTGTTCCTGCGTAATTACCACATTCTCCATGTTCGGAACATCCCTAGGAGGCCCTTGCTTTATAATTACAATTAAAACATCAAACAACAAATGTTAGTCATGTCGATTAAGTAAGCAAAATAAAAATGATACAATATACAATTACAAAAACTCTCAATATAAAGACCGAATGATATATAATCATGAATTATATTGACTTACCAATGGATGATATTCATGCCCCCCCTCAACATGTCCATGTTCTCTACAATGTCTTTTAGCTGTTTTGATCAGTAACCTTCTCGTATTAAAGCCCCTACATTGACTGCAAGGACAATAACATTTTCCATCACCCCTTCTTTCCACTCCCTCCCACAACCTAGCAAGCAATTGTCGATTTTGTTCTGCCGGATCTTGATGACCTGTAACATCATTGTTACGTGGCATTTTATTACTCAAAACCTAAGAACAAAGTACGAGCAAACCCAAGTATATGATGAGTCTTCTTTTCCACAAGGGTTAGAACCAAATCCAAAGAGCAAGCTGACCAAAATCCAAGACCAAGTGGGAAGATCCCCACAAAAGAGCAAGGCCAAAATCTGGCAAGACCAAGTGGGAACATCCCCACAAAAGAGCAACGCCAAAATCCAAGACCAAGTGGGAAGATCCCCACAAAAGAGCAACGCCAAAATACAAGACCAAGTGGGAAGATCCCCACAAAAGAGCAACGCCAAAAAAAAACCCTTAGGAATTTCGCACTTCTTGTCCAAGAGATAAGTGCGAGACTCAGTGTGTGAGATAATGAACCTAGCCGTACATCTATTTATATGAAAAATGAACCTAGGCTTTCCATTTTAATGTGTGTGGGATAATGTCTTAAGCGTCGCTTTCCATTTTAAATAATTAACCAATTACGACAAATTATTAAATGATTGAGCATTTTAAGCGTCGTCGCTTAAGCGACGCTTAAGAAATTATTAAATAAATGGGCAATTTAACCACCGTCGCTTAAGCGACGCTTAGGAGGATATATGTCGCTTAAGCGACGCTTGAAATCCAAGGTGTTTCTTAATCGATGCTTATCCCCACCATTTCAAAAAAAAAATTATCTTTCTGATTTTTGGCACGGTTAAAAGAAAAAATCCACGCGCCGTTGGAAAAAACCGTCGGATTTTGGATCGAAATGTAGTAGTGTACCAGTCCTCAAACTTAGTATTAATTCAGAACTTATCAGTAAGTTCTCCCAGCTAACAAGTTGTAATAAACCAAGTTACTGCAGCAATCCTCTCAAAACAACTTCCTTACTGTTTTCCCTTTTTTCCCCACATGAATTTCCTGAATATCATTCACCTGAATGATTTCTCTCTGGAAAGAAAATCTGAGCCCCAGCTTTATTCATTGGGTACTTTTAAAAGATTTCCTAGGTCTTTTTGGGTTAGTTGTCATTTAATGAGCCACCTGCTCTGATCCCACTTTCTTGGGGGATCATGACCCCAAATATAGGGAAGTTGCCACCTGCAACTTAGGAAGTGTTTGAGGATGCTGTCACTTGTCTTTTGCCCTCCACCTAGTTCCATCCACCAGTTTGGCCAGTAACCTCTTTTTAACAGCTCTCCCATGCTGTTGTCTCCACAATTTATTTATTAATAATAAAATATTCTGAATTACATTCCACTTCTGTTGACTCTACTGAGTCATTAGTTCCTACTTAGCATTAAATTTAACAGAATGTCTCAGGAATATAATTAAAACAATTAACATTATTTTACAAAATTGGGCTATGTGACACCCTAACTCATCCATATACACATAACCCGCACCCCCCTATCTATTCCCCAACCCTCTCTCTCTCTCTCTCACACACACACACCCTTTTGTCTCTCCGTTCCATTAAGACTCCCCAACCTCCACTCATTCTCACTGAGCATTGACCACTGAAATTTGTAGTGTAGATGGTCCTTGCAATAATGAAAAAATTAAAAAATAATAGAAAAATCATTGAGTAAAATGAGTTTTCATGTTTTTACGAAAAATCAATGCAACTTGCAAATAAAAAAACAGTCAAATAGTTATAATTTAATAGATGTTTTTAATTTTAGTGAATATATGGTTTGGAAGTTGGAATTTTGTAATTTTTTTATGAGATAAATATATTAATACTATTAGTAATATAAAAAATAATAATAATATAATAAAAGTTTATAAATTTTATAGCCCTTCAAAATTAATTTTTAGAAATTTTATAAATCTTGCTAAATGAAGTTTAACTAAAATTTTAAATCTTATTTAAGAGTCAAAATGCTCTTTAATAAAAAAGTGAATAGTAATCCATACTCACAATCATATGAGGGATGATAATAATAATAATAATAATAATAATAATAATCTATTTTTAAGGTCACAGCCAAGCCACACACTAATTTAGTATATAAAAACCTCTTATTTGTATTTTTATTTTTGTTTTGTCTAATAAAACCCAACAATCCAGCAGTTGGAAAAATGAAAAGTAAAGTTGGAAAAATGAAAAGTAAAAACAGAGTAGACATCGCATTTGTTTTTTCCTCAACATTCCAGCTCAACTATGACGATGGCAGTGATGCCGTCGGTGCCTACCCAAATCTGTCTCAATATCTGCCTCCGACATCCATTAACCAATTTCCTCTCAATGGTGCCACGAATCTCATGTTTTCCGTCAATAGAGTTTTGGTTTGAGGGTCGATTGAAGGTTGGTGGCATTCCAGCATGGTTCAAATTTCAAATGTTGTAAGAAATATGTTAGCACACCATTCCGTGAAGACAACTGCCGATGCCCTACGACTTCGAGAAGTTCACGCCGCAGTATTATAAGTAAAACAATATTCTAAAATCATATTATCTAATATTCATTTCTTTTATACAAAATATTATCGAATTTCTTGTTTTATAATAAGGTTATGAATGATTCACTAACCCCTCTCTCTCTCTATTTTTGTTACAACATTCTTGAGTCATTATGTAGATAATTAACCATGTTTATAGTGATTATTCCATTCAATTGCTTTGGGATGAGTTGAAAGAGTCTTCCACAATGAGAAAGAACAAAGTAGTTTTGAAATAAAGAAATTAAAAATTTTAAACAATATGTTTTTTATTTATTTTTCAAATTGATAAAAAACTATAGTCTTTTCTGTTATTTAAAATTTATATACAACTCTATATATATATAATCTTTATATGTAATTAGAAACAATGATTAAAATACTTTATTGAGTCAATGATAAATTTTTTAATAGTTGGAGATGTTTATTGAAGATATGCTATTTACAATTCTATGTGGAAAATATTATAACATTATTAATTTTATAATCTTAATAATTGATTAGAGTCATATAGTCTTAAATTTTTATTAAAAATATAAATGTCTTATTTTAAAGACATCTCTTGTTTAATATATATGTTTTATTTCTTGAAATTTAATAATTTGACATGTGCAAACTCTAATATTTAATATCAATATCAAATTATGTATTATTCTTTTTTATTAATATCAAATTATGTATTATTCTTTTCTATTATGGCATAGACCATTTACATGGTGAATGATATGTAGTAGTTATTATTTTATTATATGCCATCAAATTATGTATTATTCTTTTCTTTTATGACATAGACCATTTGCATGGTGAATGATATGTAAGTCATTGCTTTATAATATTCTATCAATGAGATTTATATATATGTATATAAACAAGTTGGTATAGTTGCAAAATTTTGATATATAAATTACTTTGAGATAAGTAGAAAGAATATTTTATAATTACAATGTAAAAAAAAAGATTTTAAACAAATATCAAGTATACATAGTAAAAAATGAATGAATCCCTTGCCATTTTACTTAAAAATAATATTTTTATTCTTTTTTCAAGTTGCCACAAGTTTATAACTTTTATTTCTTACAATTTATATTTCACCAAGTACATTTAAGTAAGGTATTTTTGGAGAGATGGTTTCTACATTTCAATATGGAAAGGATTAATTCTTAACTCAGTAACAATAGATTAGAGTGGGACATATTTATCAAGTGCATATGCACTTACTACTCCATATTGAAAGATATTTTTCCAATGTTTCCAAAGAAGTGACTTCATTACGTTTAACTCAGTAACAATAGATTAGAGTGGGACATATTTATCAAGTGCATATGCACTTAGTACTCCATATTGAAAGGTATTTTTTGAATGTTTCCAAAGAAGAAGTGACTTCATTACGTTTAAATTCATGAACATGCTCTTCAAAAATTGTAAAACTTTTTAATTTTTTAAAAAGTTTGATATTTACGGCATAATAGATAACATGACTAATTTTCACTATTGATGCATAATATTCTTCAAATAAATTGTAGCTTTACATTTTTTAACTTCTTTCACTCCATTCATGGTCCTTGTGAAAATAATAGTCCCTCTATGTAGAAGAAGGTCCTCCTTGGAAAGAGCATTTGTTCATTCATTTTGCTCTCTAAATAAATGACAAAGGTGAAAAGAGTTGATTTTTCATGCCAATTGTAAGAGTTTAGGCCTTATACTCTACAAATTGAAATTTAAAATATTAATTTTCATGTTCATAAAACCAACCAACATTATCGAATAAAAAAAATATTGTACTTCCTTCACCCCTTCATCAAAATCTAATTTTAATATTGTTACCAAATCCAAACTCTCTACATTCTATTATTTAATCCCCTTCCAAGGTTTCTTTGAACTCAATACTATTAGAGTCGATATATATAAGGATGCCTCCCAATTGATATTTTTTGTTCTTGCATGAAAAATCGAAGAACCCCTAACGTCCCTTCTCATCAAATATTTTATCTTTCATTATTCTCACCTTTGCATTTGAATAATTTTCTTTACAGAAGTTGTGCAAAGCCATAACCTATGAAGTCATTGAAAAGATGGAATTTTTTTATCCTCTTAAATCTTTCCATTGCATGCTCTCGATATGATCCATTGTCCTACGAAAGGAACACATTTGATATTACTCAAACCAGTTTTTGTGAACCATTATGTTATACACCCTTCGATAGAATCTGCACCCCATGGATTATCCATATGAAGGACTTCATTCACTTAAACCTTTCCATATGTGTTTTGAGAATGGGAAGTGAATGAATAAGTGATCAATTGTTCCTTCATCACTCATCCATAGGTTACAAATTCTCAGACCATTAAAATTCCTCTTCAGTAAATTTTCTGAGTTTAGTAATTTATCCTTCAGTATCAGCCACATCAATATTTAACATTTTTTGGGACACAAATATTTCCACAAAGCCACCCACCACCATTGTCTCTGATTTTCCATGCCATCCTAGAAGAGTTTGTAAGCCATCCTAATGGAATACCTCCATCCTGCATTGTTTCCTATCCAAATCAATTTATCTAGTTCAATTGTAAGTAAAATAAATCCCCTTCACATTTATGCTAACTACAAATTTCATTCCTTAATCCAACTCTCATTGAATTCCAATGATGAGGATCATAACCCCATAATGCCTTTTGCTCCAATTAACACTATTTTGCATGTCCCCAATTTCCATTGTAGCAGATCTCTTATAACCAGAAAAGCTAAAGTGAATGAGTGAGTGCAAAAAGTTGAGGGTCTCTTTTGGCGCGTTAGATGCAATCAAAAACTGAAAAAACAGACATCCATCAACTTGCATGGATATTTTGAGACACTTACACAATGAATATTCCGATGAGTAAAAAGCAAGAAATGTAGGAAATTGAATGAACTTTCCAAATATATATATATATATATATATATATATATATTTTTATTGAAAATGTTGTTGACTATATAAAGTTAGATATTTTTTAACGAGCAATTTTTATTTTTGGGACAAATTATAAGGTATATGTTTTTGCGGGTGTAGCATCTGAGTGACTAAAAGATGGAATAAACATACAAAAATCGGTATACATATAGAGAACATATAGTACTAGTGCATGACTATTTTTCCAATAATAAAAATAATATTTTTATTGTTTTTAATTATATAAGAGATCAAACCTCAAAAAAGGTATTCCAATTATGGGTGGAGTGTTTGAATGTATTAATGCAATTATTTAGAAATGGGTTTTTTATATCATGTAGAGGTCGATGTTCTTTAGTGCATCATACAATTTTTTTTTTAAATAGTTGAGAAATGAAAGAGATATGGATGAAACACTAATAGTGTGTTTTTTGAGTTAAGTGATGACATAAGATAAATAAGAAAAAAATAGAAAATATATGTGTTGTTAAAATTTACATATTTGGAATCTGCAAAAAAAACCATATTTGTTTCTAAAATCTCATAAAAAATGGAGGTGTGCAGCATAATTAGATTAATGGCTAAACACGAGCATATAATGTTGAATTAGGCATGGTTTATCATACTCCAAGGCATAGGCATGTTGAATCCGAAGCAAATTATGAAGCAGACACATAGGCATAAGAATTCCATGAAAGCATGGGTGGAGGCTCGGCCTTATCATTTGGAGGGATCACATTTTTTAATTTAAACAAAATGGGAGCGTGTTTTATTGAAGCAAAATGGAAGCATGTTTTAATCAAGTGAAACGGGAGCACGTTTTATTGAAGCAAAATGGGAGTGCGTTTTCATGAAGAAAAATAGGAGCACATTTTTAAATACTACAATGAGTGCTTTTTTTTTCAATTATACCAATACTTCTATTATTTTATGTCCCCTCCCCCCACCCCCGACTCCCCTCTTCCCCCTAACTCTTACTAACCCCCCCTCCTCTTCTCCCTACCTCTAATCCCCGCTCCTCTCTCTTCCTAACACCCCACCGCCCCATTCATTCTCTCTCTCTCTCCTTCCTATGTTCCCCTTTACCACTAACTCCTGTATGTCCCCCTTTACCACTAAATCATGTATGTCCCCTTCCCCCCACCCCTAAACCCATAACCCTTTCTCTCTACCTCTAACTCTTAAACACCCCTTAATT
>LPNX011154642.1:0-12500 GCA_001517045.1 Pseudotsuga menziesii | reverse complement strand
AAGAAAGACAAACGCATTCGCTCGAGGGGCCTTCAGTCACCATATCAGTAGAAGAACGAGCACTACATGGCACTTATCAAGGAGTAAAATGTAGGTGCACATCAAGGCCACCTAAAACCTTTGCAGATTTAATTGAATGTGGGTATACAAGTGGCAAAGTTAGAGAGACATTGAATACTGAAGGTATGCTCGAAGAAGAAAATGTTGTTCAGACCACCCAAGAGGATTTCCAATTTCCATTGTTCGACCGTTAGGAAGAAACAGAAGGACATGAAGCTCATGTTCAAATGCCAGACTGACCGGGTGATATGGTATAGGGTGCAATTCCAACCTCCCTACCTCCATTAGCAACTTCACGCCGAAGAACTCCAAAACGTATACAAATCGTTGAAAGTCTCATTGGTTCGCTTGAAGGTACACTGTCTAAACGCAGTATTGCATATCAAGCTCAACATATACTTGTCAACTATTTTGATTCTAAATGTGATGGAGATAAATGTAGATTATTTATATCATTGTTAAAATCTAGGTCTATGATTGTTGTTAGGAAAAAATTAAGGATAAAGATGATAAATAGTTTTGAACCAAGTTCTTATGTTGTTAGAAGTTTGGTAGATGCATTTAGTAATATTGGAAATAAATCTCGTTCAAAGGATCACAATGCAACTCGTCATGTGTTGTCACAATCAATCATGAACAAAAGCACCAGGGCCCTTCGCCTTCTTAATCCTACATCCAAACTTGTAGGATTGGATATCAAAGCACTCCGTAGGTATTGTTCTAGAAGAGAACAACTTGACTCTGGTGAAACAAATGTCTGGTCCTTCGTTGGCAGGTTTCCACACTTCGATATGAATCTCATTGATGCGGTAAAGGGATTGATGCAAGAGTTTTCATGTGATAATAGTAGACCTTCATCCAACCAAATAGTTGTACTAAAATTGAGAATGGGTTCAAGGGATCGTGAGCCCCCACATTAAACATTTTCTTGACATGACACAAAAAGAATTATATGAGAGATTTAGGCATGAACATAATGAACCTAACTTGGGCCAAAGATCCTTCGAGAAATGCAAACCATGGTATGTTAAAATAAACACAACTTGTAACACATGTTGTTGTTGATATCACATTGAGTATGCTTATTATTATGACACATATGTACATATATTGTGTGTTTTGCATAACACTCTTCTGCAGGAATGCTGAACTACATTGCCACTGACATCATCTAGAGAATTTATCCATAGCATCTTGTGTAGAAGGACAGAAGGTTGCACATTTTATCAAAGGCCTTGCGTAGATGGGACATGCCCAAGGTGTGGTGGAATGACATTTTTTGACAAATGCATACATATCACCGATAAGCATGAACTTGGGAGACATGAAGTGAACTTCCAATCATTCGAATATGTCGTGTATGATATCGGTGGAGGGAATGAAAGGAAAAAAATACAGTTGGTCACCTCTCAAGTTAGCAACGAGTTCCTGAATAGTATTTTTTCTCTCATTTATTGCTACTTCGTATATGTAACAACCTATTGATATGTACATCTTTATTGTTGATCTACCAGGTGCTGGTATGCAACCTCATGGAGGAATTATTTGAAACGACACAATAGTATGTAAAGCATGTACATGTGTCTCGTTGGCAAGATGAGCAGTTTAGATTGTGCAGGGATACATTTCCTATTGGAACTATATTATCAGTGGTCGATTTTGCGGAAAACTACACCATGCAACCACAGAACGAGATTCAGTGTCGCTATTATCACTCACATCAGGTCACCATAGATTATCTGTTTGATCAGCTACATGGAGCTACCGTGTTTTCAAAGATTGATTTATGATCTAGATACCACCAGGTCCTAATCAAGGATGAAGACATCTTTAAAACAACTTTTAGGACTCGATATGGACATTACAAGTTTGTCGTTACGCCATTTAGGATTACTAATGCCCAAACTGTTTTTATGTGTCTGATGAATAATGTAATGCACAAATATCTGGATAATTTTTTGGTCGTATTTATTCATGACATCTTAATTTACTCAAAGAATGAAGAGGAACATAAAGAACACTTAAAAATTGTCTTACAAGAGTTACGAGAACATCAACTTTTTGCAAAATTTAGTAAATGTGACTTCTTTAAAGATAAAATCAAGTATTTGGGTCATGTGGTGACTAAAGAAGGAATTTATGTTGACCCCGAAAAGATAAAGGAAATTGAAGATTGGCCAATCCTAAAAGACGTAATTGACGACCGATCATTCATGGGGATTATTGGTTATTAACGGAGATTAGTCAAAGGGTTTTCAAGAATATCAAATCCTATAACCTCTTTCCATAAAAAGGAGAAGAAATTCGATTGGAATTAGAAGTGTGAAGACAGTTTTAAAAAGTTAAAAACATTATTAACCATTGCACCTATTCTAATAATTGCTAACCCTAATACGTATTTTATAGTATGTACAAATGCATGAAATGACAGTTTAGGTGGAGTATTAACTCAGGAAGGACACATTATTGCTTATGAGTCTAGGCAGTTGAAGGTTCGTGAGAAAAATTATGCGACCTATGACTTAGAATTAGCTGATGTCATACATGCCTTAAAAATGAGGCGTCATCATTTAATAGAAAGAAAATTTATATTATGACAGATAATAAAGGATTAAAATACATGTTGGATCAGCCTAACTTAAATACTAGGCAAGCTAGGTGGCTAGCTTTTCTTAGTTAATATGATTTTGAAATTCAACATATTAAAGGAAAGGAGAATAAGGTTGCCGATGCATTAAGTAGAAATGCAAAGCTAAATTTTACAGCAGCCATCAACACTTATAAGAAGGACTTAGAAGAACAACTAGAAGTTGTAATAGAACAAGATGAAAATTATCAAAAATTACAAGCAAAAGTAAAAGAAAATTTAATAGAAAGTTTAAGTACAGGGTATAGTTTGAATGAAAAATGATTATTATTGTATAAACATAGATTTTACGTACCTAATGTACCTAATATTAAACTGTTAATTTAAATAAAGTTCATAAAATGCCTTATTCAAGGCATCCAGGTTATCAGAAAACCATAACCATGCTAAGAAAGGACTATTTCTGAACAAACAGGAAAAATGAATTGGAAAAATATATTGCTAGGTGCTTTGAATGTAAGCAAGTAAAAACTAAACACCAGCATCGAGTTGGGATACTTCAGCCATTGCCTATTCTTAGCTGAAAATGGGAGATAATTAGCCTTGATTTTATCATGGAGCTACCTAGAAATTTGAACTTAAATGACTCAATAATGGTAGTTGTTGATAAATTGAGTAAAGCAACCCATTTTATACCTATAAAAACTACTTATAAAGCTGCAAATATTGCTGATATTTTCTTAAAACAAATTTTTCGGTTGCATGGAATAACGAAGGTGATAATTTCAAACCGAGACCCTAAGTTTACGGGTAATTTTTGGAAATATTTGTCTAAAGGGTTAAATACTACGTTAAACTTTAGTACCTCTTTCCATCCTCAAAATGATGGACATACTGAAAGAGTGAATCAGGTATTGAAGGATCTACTCAGAATGTATGTAAATGAGCAGCCATGTAAATGGGAAGATTAGTTACACCTGGTAGAATTTGCTTACAATAATCATTATCAAGCTTCAACTAGATATAGTTCTTTTGAAATTTTGTATGGAAGGAAATGAAATACTCCCATATCTTGGAGTAATCCAGTCGATAGGTTAGTATTATGACCTGAATTATTAAAAGATATGGAGCTAATTGTAAAACACGTACAAAGTAATTTGAAAATTGTGCAAGATCGACAGAAAATCCAAGCAGACCTTAAATGAACTCCAAAGGAGTTCTGGCTAGGTGAACATGTTTTTATTAAGGTGAGACCTAAAAAGAGTTCTCTCAGGTTGGGTAGTTGTGCTAAGCTAGCACCTCAATATTGTGGTCCTTTTGAAATACTATCCAGGATAGGATAGGTAGCATATTAGTAAGCTCTACTACAAAATCTAAGAGTTCACAATGTTTTCCATATTTCTGTATTAAAAAAATATGTAAATGATGCTACTCATGTTATTAATTGGAATGATGTGCAGGTGGAACCCGAAGGAGATTTTCTGGTGGAACCGGATTGTATCCTCTAAAGGAGAGAGATCTCGCTTCGGAATCACACCATTGGTCAAGTGAAGGTGCAATGGAAGCACCTTAGTCCAGAAGAAGCCACCTTGGAATTGGAAAGTCATATGTGGGATGCATATCCAATTCTATTTCAGGGGAAATCTGAGGATGAGGAATAAATAACATCGACGATGATGTTATAAATTAAGGGGGTTTGTATGTCACATTCCCCAATTTTCAAAACAATTTAATGTTATTGAGAAATATTATGTTATATTTTATGCTAAGGAAGAGGTGGAACAACATTGTCATGGCTTAGAGCTGAGTACTAAGATGAAGCAAAAAGTTTACATCGTCCAGGCCATAAAGGCACTGTCACTAAAACCTTTTGTCACAGCTACAATAGCCCTCAAGTACTTGCACATAATACCCTTTAGGGTTTTCATTACAAAAACAAAACAACACATAGCACAACCTAACAAGTAAAACTGAAGCTGAGTCCATTTTAGCAGCAAGTATTCTCATCTTTCAACCACCATAATACCCATGCAGGAGATGACCCTCAGTTCAACCGGGGCTTACCAGGGTTGTGTGCCGTGAAAGGAGAGGTGTGCTTGTAGCAAAACCCCAATTTCTGGGAGAGGAATCTACGCGGAGAAACCAAAATTTAATACAGATTTAAAATGTATTTATGACTTAATATTAGTGTAAGTAAAAATATTTACTAGCAGTTACCTAGTATATCGTTTGGAGTAATCGTGGTCGCAAGCAGCTGGAGCAGCTTGATGGAATATGGAGGAACAATGCCCCGAACAAGTCTAATGCACTGGTTGCAACTCAAACCCTGAGTCACAAATCCAAAGGAAAACAAGAAACACTCCAACCAGAACGAAGAGCACTCTTTTACAAGCTTTGTCCACTATTTTTCAGTCGTAAAGCACATAAAAACTAGTCTTCATCTCTCACAAGGCCTAGCTCACAAAGGATATGGAAAACCAAGAAGTCAACTTAGAGTAACGACAGCCATGAGCTCACATCTCGGCCGCACCAGACAAGGAACCCTCGCACTCTTGCAAATGAAGTTTAGGGTAAAAACCAAAGTTAACTTAAATATTAGGTTGATCCTCCATGTGTCCTTCTAGATTTTTCATCGACGTGGGTAACTTCTCTATAGTCCTATATGCAGTTTATAATCTGCATTAAGATTATTACAAATCAAACATTAATCATTGAAATAATATCATATGTTGATTTCTAATATTGTATTGTACTTTGATCATTTCGATGCCAAATCTATCAACCATAGTATAAAGAAAAGATTATTCCTTTAGGGTTTTGCTGTAAGTCATGATAGGGTAATGTCTTTTGCTAACCTTGTTTATCAAACATAGGTAAAGGACAAGTTTTAACCATAAATTAATTTAAGAAGGAGATCTAATGACTCCTTGAGGTAACCTTTTATTGTTAAGAGCTGAAAGGTAAAATGTTAACTAGAACTTAAGCTATAACAAGATCTCCTATATTATTGTAAACCAATATTCTTATCTCATGTTTTTCCTAAACAAACTTGTGTAAATGTATAAGTTTATAGCTAAAAGGTACACCCGAATTTGAGGTGTAAGATACAATAAGAAGGAATCAAAGTAAGTGACTATAACAATTTGAAAATGCATTCTTCCAACTAGGATTAGAATCTTGACCCAATTCTATTAATGCAATGCATAATTGGGGATGCTAGTAAATGTAGTCCATAAACCCATATAAGAATCTCAATGTAAATCTAGCATCCAAACTTTGAGTGAACAGATAGCAGTAAAAGTGGTTTTGGGTTATTTATTGACAAAACAGTGTTTATAAAACCTTAGAACAAGGGTAAATGTGATGGACACCAAAAGTTGTTGAATGATCTAAGTATCAAGATGTAAACATATTTTCTATTTAAACTCTAGATTATAAATAAATGTAAGCAGGAATACCAATGTTCATTAGAATTTTATCCTTAATCATCCAAATGATTTGATGTCATTTTGATAATATTTGATCATGCTTTTTCAACCCATGCATTTGCAGTATTTGCTGTAAAATATTTATGGAGTAAATTATTATAAAGACCCATCTATTACTATCTAGGTTCCAACCCTAAATGCTATCTTTTACTATTCCTATATTGGTTTAATGAACTTTGTTTATTATCTTTAATAACTCAAAGATTCGTAAAAATTTAAAACTTTTCATTTGACATAAAATGTCAAATGTCACCGGTAAAGTATCCCTAACTATTAGCAGATAATAAAATAGTTTGTAAGAAAAAAATAGATTACTCCTTTATAAGAATTTGTATTATTTACAAGCTTGTCTTTAAAAACTGTGTTACTACTATTTTCAACTTAGCAGTTGTAATTTTCCATAAAGTAGAAAAGAAACTTGTATTTTATTGATGCTAGGTATATTATTGATTTATTTTGTCAAGTAGGGGAAGTTTCTTAGGGATGATAGGGGCTTACTTAGCTTAAAGCTAACACAGTTGGACTGATGGTTCTTTACAGGTTTTAACAGGTAAGAGTAAGTTCCGGTAAAAATAATATTTATATTCAAGTCAATAAAATACTTCTCTAGCATGATTATGATGCTAGATTTAGAATGTTTAACAGGTAAGAGTAAGTTCCGGTAAAAATAATATTTATATTCGAGTCAATAAAATACTTCTCTAGCATGATTATGATGCTAGATTTAGAATGTTTAAAATCAGCTTGACTCCATATGAGGTAACGTTGATCTTATTTGCATTGTCACATCTTCATAATTATATTTATGACAAACTACATCTGCATGGGTGTAAAAACTTGATCAAGGTACCATGCCAAAGAAATCAAGTTACTGGTTGATTACAATTGAATCCAAGAATACTTTGTACTTTCATTTATAGCAATTTTGATCTAGATTTTATCTAAGATGAAATTATAGTATTCTGACTTTTTAATTAGTTGAGGCACACATTTGGAGTCTAGTTTTGAACATAAGTATATGAATCTTTTGGAAAAAATACCAAAGAAATACTTCATGTTCATAAACTACAAATCTAGCCTATTTTGCTGAAAAAGAGTTCATTCTAAAAACTCTTAAGACTTCACACTCAAAATATGTATATCCATTTCAACCTTATCCTAGGTTTAACATTATATAATTTTCACATTATATAAAACAAGACTATTTTTTCCTTTTACTTGTATCTTTTACTTCAATTTCCTAGAGCATCTTTAGTTATAACTATACCATCATACAAGTTTATTTAGTAAAACTTTGAGATAAGTTTGTTGATTAACCTAATATAGTTTGATACTAAACATATGTCTTTTTAACTATGTTCTAACACACATGGTTAACAAAAGAACTTATCTTATATTGACTTATCCTAGAAGATACTTCCTATCTTAATTCTATAATCGATAAACTAAGCATTGAAAAACTCCATGCTAATAATATATTATTGGAAATCATAGAAATTGCATCGTTTAAATGATTATAGGTTTTGATTTGTAATGAATTTCATGCAGGCTCGAAGCTGCATTGCTGACTATAGAAATGCCACCCATAATGGGGAATAATTGTAAGGACACGTGGGGATGTTTTGTCCACAGCTCAAGTTGAATCAAAGAGAAATACCCTAACCCCTCTTTTCACATTGTAAGTAGTCCTTAGACTGGTGCAGCTGAAATGCAAGCTCATGGCCACCATAACCCTACAATGACCTATGTTATGTAACTACCTTCCATTGAAAGTATCTGAGCTCGTCTCAGTGAAGTGATAAGGTAGTTTTCGAAGCTTAAATATTGTTGTAGCTTATTGTTGGTGTAGAAACTGTTTTTCTTCTTTTGTATTTAAGAAAATAAACAGTGGATAGAGTTTATGAAAGAGTACTCTTCATTCTCATTGGAGTAATGCATGTTTTCATTTGGGTTCGTGACTCAGTGACTTCTTAGTTTCTGGAAAGGTGCCATTAAGCAGACTCAGTTGGCTGGTTTCCACAACTTCATTCAAAAAGAAACGCTAACAGGTAACAACCTAACACAGGTTTTCAAATTAAGTAAATTTTGAATGGCTTAATTTATTAAAAGGTTTGTAACCATTGGATGGTTACTCCTTGCAGGTTCTCTTCACCACTCTGAATGTTGGAAGCAAGTTGGTTCCTTCAACTTCCAATTATGCAGATCCTGATGAGCCCCGGGCACGCTGATGGTTTCTCCTGCATTGGTATTATGGTGGCTTGAAAATATGAGAAATCTTCGTTCCTGGTTATCAACTCGGCCTGGGTTTTGCTTGTTAGGTTTTTAATTATTGATTGTTTTGTTTTTATGTGACTTTTAAACCCTAGAGGTTATTAAAATTAAAAGAGTTTAAGGCTAAAGCAACCGAGACTTAAAGTTTTTGTGAGAGAGCCTATACGGCCTAAGAAGATGTAAAAAGGTTCAAGTTTTTCACATTTGGCTTAAGCCGTAATGATACTATTTTGACCACTATCTGATTACTTACAATTTTAAGTGGTCTTCGCTGGCAGTTTTATCCAACAAGTACTTACAATTTTAAGTGGTCTTTGCTGGCAGTTTTATCCAACAAGACCTGTAAATACATATAGGGTTATGAAAGTATTGGTTACCATTCATATTTGTATAATTTGTTTTGAACAAGCTTAGCCTCGATGGATATTTATAAAGGCCATAGGTCATTACTCTTATTTTATTTGTCTCTACTAATTTGTTAACAATGTTATTTAATTTACAACTTCATTTAATATAGATGATTTATATTGATTTTTCTTACTGTTTTGAATTTATAACATGATATTAGATGAATAATCTACTCTGTTTTCTCTTCGAATCGTTATTATCTTTAGTTAACCTATAGTTCAGTAAAGACTAGAAATGGTTTTAGTTCTGTTTTCTATTTTTACTTTCAGTAACAACTGTTAAATTTTATAATATGATTAAGAATGTGGAAGTTTGTTTATAGGGATAAAACCTACCTCTTGTAATCCCTAAATAAACCTCATAAAAACAACATCTGTATTTTGGAAACAGGAAATAAATATGAACTAGAAAAACAAATTATTATAAAGAACTATGGAATACTATCTAAGTTCAAACCCTAAATACTATTTTTTATTGTCCCTATATTTGTTTCATCTACATAATGCAGAAGAATACTCTGTTTAATGCTGCTGTGGGGGCTCTAATGTTACAGCTTCCGGCCCAAACTCTCGGTCCACAGCAAAAGCCTTTCCAGCGAGTCTGACCACATATCCATGCATGCGCATGCCATTACTTGTCAAGGATGAAGATATTGTATGCATGCACATGACATCACCACCAAAGGGTCAAGATATTGCATGCATGCACATGCATCATCATGTCCCATCCGCCCATTTTACTCAAATTTGAATTTGAATTTTGAAATGGATTGCCATGAGAAAGCCCGGACGCAATTCCCTCCGAGTCTGCTGAATAGCTGATCTCATTTTCAATCTTGCAGAGCCCTTTGATTGTTGGCTCCATGAACAACTTCAAGAACAGCAACAAAGAACTGGTTGTTCTCCAGCAGTTTGTATTATTCACTATATCTTCATGCAATGGGCGTTGTTGACCGGTCACCAGTTTTGTTCAACCCCTACAGGCCATTCGGCACGTTTCAGAAAGAAGGGGACAACGTCAAGGAGGGGTTTGGATGCTGATGCTGATAGGTTCAAGAGGTTTTTACATTTCTAATATATACACATTCTTCTCATATTAATTCTTGAAATGAATGGAAAGCAGAGATTCTTGTCCATTTTAAATTCTTGTTATATAAGTTCTTAAGTGAATGGTTCTTGAAGTGCTGCATTCATGGGACAGAGTTATCAATTTCATAGTGCTTACTTATGAATTGGAAGTTTGTAATTCCTATTCAGCTTCTAGAGCCTGGAATACTGAGCCTGGAATACCTGGAATACCTTTCAAGAAGAATGTGATATGTGCATGGTTTTGCCATTGATTTTCAATGTATATTTCTGTATATATATGCTTTTTAATATGCTTTTGGGTTGTTCTGTTGTGTTTTATTTCTCCCAAATTTATACAATCAGAATATACATATCGAAATGCAGCATATAGGATCTGTTGCTCCATTTTTTTTTGTTTTCATTTCCTTCTATTCTGTTTTAAGCATATAGTTAAGATCTTTAATTGTGTTTTAAATTTTGAAGATGTATATGCATACTTTGCAGGAATTTAAAATTATAAAATTCTATACCAAGACTCCAAACCTTGTTCTGCCCCACCCACCTGCTGTCATTATTTACCATGAACTTGCGCAACCAAACCATTATACCTGCATGCTAGATGAGCCGTCGAAGTACTATGAAGCTTGCTGTTTTACAGTCCAATAATAGAAAGTATATAAGCGATGTTTTTATAAGACAGTTCAACCCTTCAATCTCTTAATGAGAATTTCCACCGTGTGATGGTTCCTAAAAATCCTACTTGTCTAAATAATAGAACCTGGCCTCCCAATGGCAATGCAACCTAAGAAACCCCAAATGTGAGCAGTCAAAGTTGGGTTTGCTTCAAATGGATGTGTGCTAGAAAGGAGAATAAAACAGCAACATTTTGAGCAGTGGGTTTTTTACATAAAATTTAGGGCAATGCAATTTGAAACTCATATTTAGTTTTTGTCAACAATAGGAGCTATTATTTATGGAAATAAGAAGCGTATAAATCATGCAAATATGGGTTCCCGTTGGCATGATCGGTGTTCAAGTACATGATCATTGCGAAGAGTTATTGAGCTAGCTTTGGATTTATGAAGTATCGTGATGAGGCATTAAAGAGATAACTTATATGGTTAAATATAGGAGCCAGACCTTAAACATAAAATATAAACCTCGTTAATTAAGGACAAGACGTTGTGGATAGTGTCCCAGATTTGATAGAGAACAATTAGATCCCCATTTTCGCTCTTTGGAAATGACATTTTGAACCTGATATGATACACACATTTTGTCTACCTTATGGTAGAAAGTAATTTTTTTTTTTACTGGAATAATAGCATTTTAACAGGTTTACTCATTTTGCGGGAACCGAAGATTCTTCAATACTAAAAAGTTTTAACTGCAAAAACTTTGGTAACAATTTATGATTTTTAATAAGAAAATTTTCTAATTAGTAAATTTATTTATGAAGTTATATCAGTTTTCTATAAATTATTTGATATTAAATTTGAAAAGGGGTAAATAGTTTTTTGAAACTTTCGTTTGTTTGTTAAAAGTTAAATATTAACACTAGATTTTTTTTTAATAGTAAATTTGAAGAAAATTCCCAATATTTTTGAGATTTACTTTTTCTCAATAAAGTAAATATTATCTTTTTGAATTTGCTTACTTTTTATTAAGCTTAACCATCCATAAAATGATTTAATCCTACTAAATTGGTTGAATACTAACTCAATTGGTTGAATACTAATCCATAATGTTTTAGCCTTTAATTTCTTTTATAGTAGATTTGAAGAATATTAACAAGTTTTTGCTATTTATTTTTGTTACATGTAAATATTATTCTTTGAATTTGTTTGTTTCCTTGAAACTTAATTATCCATAAAAATGTTTGATGGTAAATTAGATAAATATTAACTCATATTTTCAGAAAAACACTAGACAAATTAGCTAAATAATGAATAATAACTCTTCATTTTTGTTGACTTAAAGTTTAAAAGCCACTAAAATGATTTAAGAGTAAATTAAGAAAATATTAGTCATTTTCTTTCAAAGAAAAAATAACTAAATGGTGAATATGAGCCCTAATTTTTTTACACTATTTTTAAAACTCTACATTTAATTTTTTTACACTGTTTTTAAAACTCAACACATTTGCAGTATCATCTATTTTAAGCTTTAGTTTTCAATTGTATTATAAGTTAGATATAATGAAAAATGCCGAAGTAACCATTTTTGGACATTGTTTCATTTAATATTGATCCACCCAAGAAAAATATTTTATCACAAATCTAAAGAAGTAGTTTCCTTTATTGCAAAAACTTACAGTTTGATTTCTCCAAAAGAATTTCATTGTTCATTATAAAATAAATGTATAGGTGCTTTTCAAACAAATGATTTGATTGGTTTTAAGAATTCGTTATTAGTTTCTGCTTTGATAATGTTGATTGTAATTGGTATTGGTAAAGAGATTTAAATTTATGTAGTATTTTTTTAATATTGTTATAATTAAATGAGAAGTTCATGTTTGTGTATAAATTTAAAAGTTTGTAATCATTTCAAGTGAAAGCTATAATTTTAATATATTAAAAATGTATTATTTATATAACTTACATTAATGTTATTATTATT